>CM033458.1:5495280-5540280 GCA_019425755.1 Amaranthus cruentus | reverse complement strand
AAAATGGGTTTCTCCACATAGGAAGGGACCCAAAAACCCAACAAACTCCCCCTCACGACTATGTGGAGGTCATTGCCTTCCCGACAATCTCACGACAACTCTCAAGCTTCCCACGAAGTAAGGCCTTAGTCATCATATCGGCACCATTGTCATTAGTATGAATCTTCTCCAAAGCAAGTGATTTCCCATCAAGAACATCACGAATCCAATGATACCTCACATCAATATGTTTCAACTTAACATGAAAGGTGAAATTCTTAGCAATATGAATTGCACTTTGATTGTCACAAAACAACACATACTTCTTTTGAGTGAAACTAAGTTGTCGTACAAAACGTTTCATCCAAAGCAATTCCTTACATGCCTCAGTCGTAGCAATGAACTCGGCCTCTGTTGTAGACAAAGCAACACATTTTTGTAGTCTAGACTGCCAAGCTACAGCTCCCCCTGCAAAAGTGACCAAGTAACCCGAAGTAGACCTTCTCGAGTCAATATCACCAGCCTTATCAGCGTCTGAGTAACCCACAAGGATAGGCTTATCACTCCCAAAACATAGCTTCAACAGTGGAAGGACTTTGTCGAGCACTCAACTTAAAATGTAAACCAAGAGGTGTACTCACTGGCTTTGCTTTATCCATGTTGAAACGTTGAAACACTTTATGAATATATGCTTCCTGTGATAACCATAATTTTTGAGCCTTTCGATCACAAACAATCTTCATGCCAAGAATGTTTTTCGCGGGCCCAAGTTCCTCCATGGAAAATTTCTTGCTCAACTGCTGCTTCAAGCTAACCATACGATCAACATTCTGCCCAACAATCAACATGTCATCAACATAAAGTAGCAAAATAATAAAATCATTGTTATCAAATCTCTTTTGAAAAACACAATGGTCCATAGCAGTCTTCTTGAAGCCTTGCTCCCCCATAAAAGAATCAAACTTGCGATACCATTGCCTTGGAGTTTGTTTCAAGCCATACAAGCTCTTCTTCAATTTGCACACATAATCTTGTTTTCCCTTAACTTTGAAGCCCTCTGGTTGTTGCATATAAATTTCATCCTGAAGGTCACCATGAAGGAAAGCGGTCTTCACATCAAGCTGCTCAATCTCCAAGTCAAGGCTAGCAGCAAGACCCAAAACAACTCTAATAGAAGACATTTTGACAATTGGTGCAAAAATTTCTTCAAAGTCTACACCCTTCTTCTGATTACAGCCGTTCACAACTATTCTAGCTTTGTACTTTGGCTTCTTAGCATTTTCATCCTGCTTAAGCTTGTAGACCCAATGATTTCTCAAAGCCTTTTTACCTTTAGGTAGTTTCACAAGGTCAAAAGTGTGATTCTCGTGCAATGAACTTATTTCATCTTTCATTGCTTCGATCCAAAGCTCCTTGTCATCACTTTCCATGGCTTTCTCAAAATATCTGTGTTCTCCCTCACCTGGCCAAGCAAATATACTCGCGGAAGGGTACCAAGTAGAAGCGAATACGACCCTCCTGATCTTCTAAAAGAGCGAGTACTGGTTTCGTGTTGATCTCATGATCAATCTTCAACATTATCATCATCACGGGAAAATTAACCCTCGTCATTTGTCCTCAATATCATCATTTCGACCTCACGGAATAGGTGAGAACCAAAGGAGGTGAACTCAAATCAACTAGATCACTACCAATCGGACGTGAAGTGAGCCTTCTCAATATCGAGGAACGCTCTTCAACAAAGACTACATCCTGCCCAACCAACTTCTTTCAAAGGTCAATAAACCCTGCATCTCAAACCATCTTCTCCATTTCCAACAAAAAATGCATTCTCGATGAGTCTTGAATGAGCTCATCTTTCATCTTTGGGGACAAAAAACATAGGCCTTCCACCCAAAGACACGTAGTGATCATAGGACACATCCTTCCCAAACAAAACTCTATTGGAAACATCACCATCTAAAGGAACACTAGGTGACAAATTGATCATGGAATCAGATTAAGGCCACCCCAAAGTTCGTAACTTTGCCTCCTCAAAGCATACATCCCATTCTTTTCTAACAAAGTTCTGTTTCATTCTCTCTACGACACCATTTAACTCGAGGAGTTTTCTTTTGGTGTAAATTGATGTCAATACCCAATGACTGTAATAATCATCAGTGGCCCAAATTCTCCACCATTATCGATCGTAGACACTTCGCCTTTTACCTGACGTTGCTCAACTGAGATGAAATGCTTGAAAACATCAAGCACTGACTTTTTCAAGGCATACACACCCTGAACAATCATCAATAAAGGTAACAAAGTAAAGTGCACCACCAAAGGATTTTACCTTCAAAGGACCACACACATCAGAATGAACTAAATTAAGAAAAAACGCTTTTAGGTGCTAAGGAGGCGTTTCTTGAAAGAAACTCTGTTCTCCTTCCCTGCTAAGCAATGTGGACATCTCTCCAACTTTGTATTCTTTAAACCAGGTAACACATTCTTTTTCATCAAGCATCCAAGGCCTTTCTCACTCATATGACCAAGTCTCCTATGCCATAACTGTGCTGGATCATTAGCTGCTACATTTATACTATCAGTAGAAATAGAGGCTTGCATCGAATATAGGCTAGAGTGCTTCATCCCACGAGCAAACACTAAACTTCCCTTAGTAAGCTTCCACTTCCCACCATAAAAGGTACTACAATATCCTTCTTCATCGAGCTTACTAGTGGAGATCAAATTTAACTTAATGTCAGGAACATGCCTAACATCCTTGAGAAGAAGCTTAGCACCACTATTAGTCACCAAACAACTATCTCCAACACCAACAACTTGAGTCAAACCATCATTACCCATCTTTAATACCCCAAAATCTCCAGGAGTATAAGTGGTAAAGAACTCTTTCTTTGATGTCACATGTCGTGAGGCTCCACTATCAACTACCCAACTAGTTTCACAACTAGCTAAATTAACAACATCTTCATCATAAACAATGACAAGATCACTAGTAGTCGCGGTTGCAGCTCGATCATCCTTATCATGATCATCTTTCTTATCTTGATAACTCACATGTTTGCCTTTACCTCCCTTGTTATCTCTTTTCCACTTGTAGCAAAATTTCTGAATGTGACCCATTTTATCACAATAGTTGCATTTCATGTTCTTGAATTTTCCACGGGACTTTCTCCTACTATAACCTCTATCATTTGAAGATCTACTATTATTTCTCCCCCTATTTTCTGCAACATAAGCTTTCTCGGGTTGTGAAGATGACACACCATGAGACTTCTTTCGCATTTCTTCATTCAAGATGCCAACTTTAACAAAGTCTAGGGTAACCTTCCCAGAAGGAGCTCCATTACAAAGTGTCATTCTAAAAGTATCCCAAGAATCAGGAAGAGTACTAAGTAACAAAAGTCCCTGAACTTCATCATCAAACTTGATTTCCATGGCCGAAAATTGTTGAGTAATGCCATGAAAATCACTCAAGTGATCGGAAAGAGCCTTGTTCTCATTATACTTTAAGTTCATCAATTGCTTAATCAAGAACAACTTATTATTTCCAGACTTGCTAGCATAAAGTGACTCAAGTTTTTGCCATAAGGTTCTAGCATTAACTTCTTCATTAATGTGGTTCAAAACATTATAATCAACCCATTGACGAATAAACCAATAAACTTGCTCATGCTCAAATTCCCATTGTTCTTCACTTTTGCCATCCGGTTTTTTGAATGGTAAAAACAGGTAAATGCCAACTTTTAACATACAACAAGTCTTTCATCTTTCGTTTCCACAAATGATAATTAGTCCCATTTAAACTAATCATCCTACTAGTGTTGAGATTACCATCCATTTAGAGAATTAACAATTAATCCGGCTCTGATACCAGTTGATGAGGTAAGAACACCTCCAATAGTTACCAATTACACAAATTGACAACACACAAATAGCGGAAATAATCTGGACAAATTAATTCACCAAAACACCAATTCAACATACTCAAATATCACCAATAAACCACAATAACATCAACAATCAAACAAGATAAAAGCAAGTAATAAACCAGAGCAAAGACACAAGATTTTACGTGGAAAACCTCTTCGGTGTGAAGAGTAAAAACCACGGGACTTTAGGAGTCCACCCAAACTTCTCTTATTATGATGAAAAGGAGGTTACACAAACCAATCCAAATTTCTCCAAAGGGTCTTCAAACTACCCAAGAACAAACAACCATAATAATCAACAATTGAGAAACAAAGAGGATAGAAATCAACAAAATAGCAGCTTCTGTTCAGAAGCAATAACCAACGAAACAAAGCTCAAAACGACGATCCAACCGTCCAAAATGAAGCCCTATGTGTCCCCAACAAGCTGGTGAAATTGTAGAACGATCCAACGGTTGAAACTCCGAAAATGGCAATTTTGTGGAGGCTGCCAGGGGGTATACGGGAATATGACCTTCACTTTGTGTTTCTCTCTTTTCTCACTTTCAAAAAAGGGATATATGTCTTATGATAGAAGACCAAAGTATAAAAACCCTAAGCTTCTCATGGAAGCTAAACACTTGACCTAGTGCCGTCTTTGAGAATATTGGGGCCCTGAGCGAAAATAAAAAAGGGGCCCCTAAACAATAGTAATACAAATCGTGAATAACCCATCGACAAAATGTTTCATGGTTTTTTTTAAGCCAAATGTTTTTTCACATCCTGACTCATAATTTCTCTTATGCTTCATAATAACACAAAAAAAAAAATTCAACTAAATTTTGTCCAATCAAGCAAACAATAAATTCAATCAATACATATTATCCAAACACCATAAAAAAAATCAGATATATATACAACACCCTAAAAAATACATATGAAAATTTTACTAAAATTTAATTAAAAGAAAAGGTAGGAGTAATACAACCTGATTTGTGAGTGAAAATGAAACTCCAAATTGATGAACCAATTGAAAATACTGAAGGAAGTTGTAGCTGGGGATGAAAAGTGAAAATCCTAAACCTTAAGAAAATCCAAATTGATGAACATCCCAATTTTAATTTCAGAAAATTGTGAATTAATAATTTTGATAACAGGGAAATAAGAGAGGATAAAATAAAAATAATTAACATAATAATGGGATGAATTAGGTGAAATAAATAAGAAAAAATATGATTGTTTTTTTGAAGAATTTTAAGAGTTATATTCATGAAGGAGATAAAAGATGATAAAATCTATATTTTTCAAAGTAAATGACGGTTTAATGGAATTGGAATTGATTCATTGGAGTAACTTGAAAGAATGACATTGCTTTTGTTAGTAAAAGCATACTCAAGTAATTACTCCTACAAGCTACAACCTAGGCCTAGCAAAGTAGCAATTAATAATTCTCATAGCTCAAGTACACTGTCTACTACTTTTCAATCCCATTCTAAAAATAGGTGGGCCCCACAAAAGGGGGACCCTATTCCATTGCTCACCTTGAACATGTAGATAGCCGGCCCTGACTTGACCCCACATGGGTTAGAAAATAAGAGGATATTTATCCTTAACATAAAATGGGTTTCTCCACATAGGAAGGGACCCAAAAATCCAACAGAAACCTCACCCACATGGTCTTGTTGATGTACCTATTAAGGTCATTTAAATCTGGATTGATAACTAAGGCCTTATTCACAGAAACAAATGTCCAAAAAGGTATTGAGCCATGAGACTTGCCCACCTTGAAAAGCACCTTGCAAAGATGAAGTGTTAGAGGTAGTCTCATGTATTCACAAGTCAAAATGTAGGAGATCATATTTCTGCTAGCCTAAGGTTTTAACTGGTAAAATTAAATCTAATAGTATCATAGATACTGGGAGAAAAAAGGTGGAGTGGGAACCTAAGCCCAAATTGGAAATCGTAAATGTTATAAGGAATGAGATTGTCTTTTTGGTCAGAATTGGAAATGAATTGCTCATTAGCCTGTATCCCTGCTTCACCCAACTTGCACTAGAAGCCATTGTCCTTGGCGATATGGTTATAATATTCCAAGACAAATTGAGCCATAGCCTCGATCGAATTCAAATCGTCTGAAATAAGGGTAGTGGTGTCCAAGATGGCGCTTATCTGAGCCATACTCACAGTATCGTTAAGTATATAAGAAATTCCCTGCAAATAGAACGTAAGTTTGAACGAAGGGTATTTATAGGCAAAGGTTTTAAGATAACTGCTAAAAATTAAAGGCAAGAAATTACATCGTAACTGCCCAAACTTTAATCAACTTCGTTATAGAGCCTTAATACAACTTAAGTTCTAACCTCAATCTAGAAAGCACATTATCTTCGGACAGCGAAAGACTTTACTAAGGCTATTTTTGAAAATAATCTCACGCAAATAAAATCCCACAAAACAATATTAAATAAAATATTATTACAACCCAAGATTTAGAAACTCTCTTAGCAATAAAATCCTTAAACTTACATAATTATAGTAAAATATAGGTGTCTCAATGCCCTTGCAACATACTACACTTCACGAAAACAAGATGGATTTAACAATCACCATCCCTGCAAATAGTCACTGTCACTCACGAATTGACAGGCCACAGAAATGACAAAACGGTACACACATCAACTGAGTACACACATCTAAAAGTAAAACACTTTGGTGGATTTTAGGTAAAATCATATTGGAAAAAAAGTAAAACAAGTCATTTAGAAAATTTTAATATAAAAGTTTAAACGTAACGTTGTGCCAAACATGTTTAGAAACAACATTCAAGTCCGGGGATTTTCAAGTGAACGACTCACATAGAGTGGGGAGCTTAGTTCCCAACACTCTAGTATTTGGGGATCGTCATCCCTCCAATCAATACACAACTTGCAAGATTTTACTCCTGTCGACCTGGCTGGGTGCACAAACTATGCTTGTAGGCTTTTTCCAATATAATACAATCCATCGTTCACACCCCAAAACAAAACATTAAAAATCACTTGAATACTTCTTAACATAACTTAAAATGTCAACAAGGTTTCATACTACTACTCAAACAATTTTGAGTAAAACATTTGTCATAAGATGATTACTTGATACAACATCATATTTCATACTTAAGCAAATACTTTGGATTCAATTCTTTGGACATGATGATTATTTGAAACAATACACATTTCGAAATTGGAGTACTTTTAAAGTTATAAAAGATCAAAGCTTTTCAACTAGGTAAATGATGATTTCAAAATAGTTAAAACGTAATTTATTTACATTTTCAACTCTAAATTTTATTGAAATCAAGATGGTAAATTATTAAATAAATGTTTATAAAAAGTAAAAGCATACTTCGAATACTATCAATAAAAGTTTCTAAATACATAAAATCTCTTAAAACACTTCAAATAATATATAAATAAACACATTGGTTAAATATCAAAATTTATTAATCTTAGTATAAACAATTCAGTTTCTCAAGTAGAAACAAAGGATTTTATATTTAAAAGCAACTTTTCTTTGTAGAAAGACAAATAAGAAAAATAATACTTTGTATACAAACTCAAAGAAAGTATATATAAAACATATTTGAGATACTTTAAAACATAAAGTAAGAGTCTTTAAATCTTAAGTTTTAATAAAACAAAGTTATTTTCTTTAATATTGTAAACCAATCACTCCTTTTGAATTTAAAGACAATAAAACCTTAATTTAATAACTCATGAGAATTTTGGAATCTTTCAAGATGAAAACAACTTTGAAAATCATAAATTACATTTGTTAGTAAATAAAATAATTTTCAAAGATAAACTTATTTATAAATTCTTTCAAAACAAGATATTATTCTTATACAAATAGAATATCATACTACTTCATAAAATATATTTCAAAGATAATATTTTTGGTTTTATAATGCAAAATAAGAAGATCTCAAAATCTTAATTTTATTAACAAAATACTCCATCTCATAAAATCAATTGAAAACTAACAAGCATAAGTTTAAATCACAATCCAACACTTTTACTTGAAACAACTTGTCTAAAATATCAAAAACATAGATCATTTGTCATCTATCATCATACTCATGAACATTCTTGTAAAACATAAAACATATAACCCTTTCCAATTCTCCATTCAAGATAAACCATACAAACTAAACATCATGTAAAACAGGGTTTTTACAAGGTAAGAAAAAGAAAGTGTTTTGTGTGTACCTTCAAGAAATACTCTCATATATATACTTTGAGATTGAACAAACATCCTACATAATTTCAAACACCAAATTATGGCCACTAGATTAACTATTTAATAGTATATACTCATTATCCACCTTAAAATCAAACATGCAAAACTATACTAAAACTTTTGCATACTTACATCTTAGAACTATGTTGATTGAATCCTTAAAACACCAAGTATATGACTTACTCTCTTGCTCATAAATTTCCATGATATCACCTACACATATATAAAGCAATTCAAGGTCTTAGATGAGGTTTTAGAGAAGGAAGAATAAATGAAAAATAATGGAATTGCTCACCAAAAGTTGCTGTCCAGAAATAGGTTTCCGTCCTTGGATTAAAATATTTTTAGCTCTGACATTAAACCTCTAATGGAAAATATGTATCTCACAAAAGTTGTTTGAATACGAGTCTAGATTATGACATAAAAGTTTCAGGGGTATGTATGCAGAGAAAATTGGAGAAACAAGGTGAAAACAGTAGGATGTCATGAGCTGATATGGGCGAAATTCAGAAAGGGGCTGAAAGAATGATATGGATCTCTTTGGTTTCTGAGTGTTTTTTGCCAAATAAGGTGTCATTGGAAATTTTAAGAAGTTAGCTAAATTCACCAAGCAATAGATCTCAGAAGTATGGAAATTTAAATGCTCATTTGGGTCCAAAGGTTGAGATATGCTGGCTGACAGGATTTCTGATGACCCATTGTAGTGAATGAAATGATTGCTCTTAATATGCTACAAGTTACCTTCATTTCATGCTTGATTATCCTTAATAACACTTAAACCTATGACATATAAAAATTTGGGAGCATAAATTGATCATTTAATAGTTTTAAATGATTTTATGAAGTGACTTCAGATTTTGAAGAAATTTCTGAAAATATAGTTTTATGGAATTAACATATTTTCTTTGTAATTAAAATCAATCCATAACCAAAACTTGTTTTTAAATACCAATAGACGATAACATCATTATAAATCTATTTTAATAATACTTTATAATTATATAAATATATTTTCTTATATAAATCATTTTGAATAAAACACACAAGATAAGTTTTTGTCAACACAGTTTGTGAAATCATTTGCTAATACTTTAAAGTTTATAAACCAAATAAATATTTTATCAAATTAACAAATTTATAAGGAAATATATATAACTTATGTTAATTCAAATCTTGAAAAAACCAAAAGCATTGAAATATATTTTTTTTAATATAATAACAATATTTAACAAAATAAAACTTTGTATATTCTAATTTAAAAGTTTGAATCTCCCACTATTGTTTTTGGCACTTAAGGATGAATAACTAGAGAGGTTAATAACATTAATCCATTACTGAACTTACTTAGCATATATTAAAAAAAGCTTTAAATTAGGGCTATTGCAGAATTTTGGTTTAAATTTTAAATAAAGCCAGCAAAAGGATTTTGAGTAAGTAGACAGTGCAATATTCAATTAATCTGTAAAAGTAATGAGTCACCACTAGTGGTGTCAAACAACATGCAACGTAGTTGTTTGAGTGATTAGACATCAACCTAATCGTCAAAAGGAATGAAAAATTCACCATGTATGTAGAATCAATAAATCCCAGAAAGTGTATTCTCAAAAGGAATTTCAACATGCATTTTCAGTCAAAGAAAAAACAACCAACCACTGGGATATAAAACAAATAGTCCAGATGAGTGAGTCAACTAGAAGAACAATTTTTTAAAGTCTTCCCAGAATAAAACGAGCAAGTCATACTCTTTGTTGGCCCTTTGATGATGCTTCACTTTCTGTAAATAAGTTGTGTTTTAGAGATTGTTTGTAAGTCTATATCCGATTTTGTTAAGGTCGTTGATAAAGTCTAAGACTTGGTCCATGGAAGTTGTACATGTCAAAGTTATCCAAGAAAGTCGGATTAAGAAGATCGCTTAGAAAATTACATATACATAGGATGTCTATTGCTCCCAATTTGATGGTCTGATGAAAATTGTTGATGAAGACAGTACAATGTTCCCATGACTGAAGTTGGGAGAAGACGCCAACTGAAAAATAACTTAGAATTTATTTTCAATTTTTAGCTATTGTATTGGTTAGAAATTAAGTAGGTTGCATAATTATTTGGAGTTAATTGGTGAAGTAATCACCTAAAATAACCGTGAGAATATTCCATGTGTTGACAATAAGTCTCCTTATTTCTCTCCACAAAAATAGAAGTTTAATTAGGTCTTTAATTAAAATAAACCTAATTGTCTATTCCTAGAAAAACATAACCGTGTGTTTTTACTTAACTCCCTAGCATGTGATCCACTCTTCTAGATTTTAGGATCAAGGAGACAGTAGGGAGTTAGGGTTTGCAATTTCCACTACAAAAAAACGCAGATTTCCAACTAACCAAATTATTCGCTTTTTAGTCGGTATACAGCTATACTGACTAAACATCGACTACCCTCAATTAGTCGGCACAAAATGATCGGTAAATAAAAATAGTCGGAATTCCGACTAACTGTGGTTTGGTAAGTTTTTAGTCGCAAATCTGACTAGAAGATGTAGTAGGAATTTAGTCGCAAAATACCGACCGATCTCCGAACTACGAGTTAGTCGCCATATACCGACAACACTTTTAGTAGGTAAATGGTCGGTATATCTAAAAAATGGATTTAATTGATATTTTTGAATTTTTAACAATTAAATATTACTTTTATTTTCCGACCTACCTCCGACCAAAGGATTGTAGGAAAGTAGTCAGAAAAGTCAAACCTTAATTTAGTCAAAAGCTAACCAAAATTTCGCGGCGTTGGATTTCGACCACTTTCCGACAAAAGAATGCTAGGAAAGTAGTCGGAAAATTCAAACCTTAATTTAGCCAAAAGCTGACAAAATTTTGGCGATTTTGGCGGCGTTGGTTTCCAACCACTTTCCGACAAATATGTAGTCGGTAGGTGGTCGGTAACTTTGGTATTTACCGACTAAATTACTACTAAATGATAGTCAAAATTTAGTCGGTAAACATTTATTATTAAAATAATAAAACTGGTCAAATGTGGTCATTGACCACATTTGACCTGTTTTATTATTTTATCAATAACCTAAATTATCGATCAAACGAAACAAAAAAATGCAATAAAGATAATATGAAAGGCACGAAAAACATTAATAATATGAATATACAAATATACAAATGGTCAGAATGTAATATACAACCCAATGTTTAATCCATAAAAAGTAAAAATAAAAACAAAAATACAAGGGGCTCAGCTGGTCGGGGGAGGCGGAGGAGGATTTTCGCGGAAAATGGTGCGCACAAGGTTGAGCAGATTATTGACCTCTTCCCTCAAACGCTGGTTCTCCTCCAAGAGTGAAGCCTGCTCCTCATTTGAAATGTGCTCGTTGAGGTGGGTCTCAACTCAGTCAATAGACTCCTGAAGATGATCCAGCCTCTCGTTTACCATTTAGGCTGGGGGAGGAGCGGCCTGGTATTGGGACTGCAGCGTCGCAACATCTGCGTAATAAACTCCCACCGCGTCACCAACCCCATATACACTCTTGGAGGGCTTCTTTTTCCTCGGCGCCTGTGATTTTATATTTTTAACGGCCTGAAAATAGCCGTCGGTAATCTCCTCATCAGGCGCATCAACAGGAAATTCGGTAATAAGGCGAACAATGAAAAAATAAGTTCTTTAAAAATTTCAGCAGAGTTTCCTTTGTAAACTAACTTAACCAAAAAACTTAAATAGACCCTGAAATAGAAACCAATGTGTATCTACTACCAAAACAGCTACCAAACCAACATTACCTCAAATTACAATGTCAGATATCCTAAATAATATTTTAAAACAGCTAATGTACCAAAAGCTAACCTACCAAAAACCTAGAGGCGTTCATTCGGGTGATCGGGTCGGTTTCGGACGAGTGTCTTTCAGTTCGGTTGTATTCCGGATCGGCTATTTTTCGGTTGCATGTTACGACGGTCGCACTCGGGTCGGGTCGGTTAGTCGCGGTTCGGTTGAAGATCGGTTATTCGAGCTATCGGGTTAGTATCGGTTCGATGTCTATTGAAGTTCGTGCCGAGTGTTAATCGGTGTCGGGTTGTCATTGGTTAATAATTGGTTTGGTTTTGTCGAATACAGTTCGGGTTCGGGTTTTAATTACTATCGGCTACGTACTACTAATTACTATCGATCGAGTCAATGTTAAATTAAGTTGTTAGTTATTTTTTAATTGATGACAAGATTTCCTTTGCTTAAAGTAAAAATAGTTAAAATGTAAATCAACTAGTGATCATTATTACTTTGTTACTTTTACTTGTTTAACCGGAAATTAAAATTATAAAGTTCTATCAATTTTCATCTAATACGGTTATATACATTGAACATTGATTATTAACTCTAAATATATGAAACCATGTATTTATAAAATTTGATTTATTAAAATATCTATCACTTTATTAGATTAAATAATAAGATGATTGAATATGAGTCTATCATACTTCTATGTCAAAAATTGGTTCAGGTTTAAAGCAATTCGATCTAAAATTTATTCGGGTTTAGTCGGTTTTTGCCGGATCGAGTTCGGTTTCGAGCATGATTTGGGCCGGATATGACTCGGGTCGGTCATTTTTGGTTCGGGTAATCTCGGTTAACGGTTATGTGTCGGTTACAAAAATTGGTTACAGCTCGGGTTCAGCTTTCTCATTTTCGGTTGTCAATCGGTTCGGGTACAACTTCGATTCGGGTATTGACGGTTCGATAAACCTTAAAAAGAAACACATTTTCGGGTCGGTGTACTTTCGGTTTCAGGTCGGATTTTCGGGTCGGGTCACTTTTGAACAGCTCTACAAAAACCTAACTAAGCTCTGATTCAATGATAACTGAAAAGTGCTTATACAAAAATAATATAGATAAGAGATTAAACTTACATTTATGGCCTTGGACTTCGCGTTGACCCATTGCAGCCCGTCCGTTGTACGCAACTTATGAGTGCGTAGAAACAACTTATAAGAGAGCGGCGTGCGTTGCTGCTCTTGTTCCTGCAATGAATTTCAACCATAGTTATCGATTATGTTTATGTAAAAATATATATATGTGTAAATAAAATTAAAAAATCAAAAAAGTACAAGTTCAAGGTTATACCAAAATGCGCAATATCCTACGCGCAGACACTGAGCCGCCAGTATGGGTGACTTCTGCCACACCCCCCTCATCCCCACGGCGGCAGTTCCTCCTCCCTCTGGATCGACTAGTTTTGAAATCTTCAGACTTCCAAGCACTTACCCATCGGTCCCAAATCTCCCTCGACACCCAGGTCCTTGTACTTGAGCATAGCCCTCTTCTCCCACTCTGCGTACACCAGCAAAGTGGTAGAAAGATCCCAAGCCTATTGTTTCTGAAACGACAAGATCAACCAATTATTATTTGTATAACAATGCAAGTCAATGAAATAAGTAATGAAGTACATATCCTTACTTGAAACTATGTCCAATAGTAATCGATAGTGCGCCTATCTAGGTGCCTCCATGCCCATTCATCAGGATCTTGGTAGGCCTCAAAGGTCCTATGGATGGACGTGAATATTTTGTTGCCACCGTCTATGGAAAACCTTCATAAACAAACAACTTCTACTTAGTATACGGAGTGTTTATAACTATTACAGTGCAATAAATAATAATACATACCTAGAGCCATCAGGCATCCATGGTAGGGGTGGTAGTGGATGTTGTGTCGCGGGGGCAAAATCATTGTGCGGCAGCCCATGGGTGGTGTCATTCTCCGGTGTCCTAGCCTGACGTGGCAAAGTACGCGACGACACCGGAGAAGGAGTGACGAACCCCCTATCCTCCTGAACTCTGACATCAAAAAATGATACTCTAAACCCAGAATAGGTTGAGAATACGTCAAGGCAAGAGGTTCATCTTAAGGCTGAGGTCGATTGGCTGTTGGTTCAGGGTCAGAACGCGTACGATGTTGTGTTGGACGCGATTCGGGGTCATACGGTTGGTCGGTTCGCGGGTCAATCCGTTGCCCTTGACTATTTCTCATTCTAGGCATCTTATTAAAATAATTTAACCATGTTAACAATTAATAACCTAAATTAATTACAACCAATAACTTTAATTCTTGACAAAATAATTAATTTTAAAAAATCAGCCCCAAAACAGCCCCCAAAACCACCAGCAGCCGCCCGAAAAAACGCCCTAAAAATGACCCAAAACAACCATGCACAACCGAAAAATCATGTGAAATATTATTCAACAAAATTTATTATGTTCATGCAAAAAAATAACAAAAAAACGTCCCAAAAATAAATAATAACAAAAAAAATAACAATCATGCACAACCGAAAAATCATGTGGAATATTATTCGAAAATCATGTAAAAAAATAACAAAAAATCATGTTCATGCAAGATTATTAAACAAAAAAATCATATGAAATATTCGAACAAAATTTAAATAATAACTAAACCCTAATCGAAAAAATAAATGTAAATAATCATGAAATAACACAAGTATACATGACAAAATAATCAGTAAACCCTAATAATTGAAAAAATCAGTAAAAAAAACTTTAATCATCGAAAATTAATCCATGTAAATAATCATGCAAACCCTAATAGTCATGCAAAAAACCCTAATAATAAAAAAAATAAGTAAAAAAAACTCTTAAAAGAATTCATGAGAAACGTGTAAATAATTATCTAAAAACGTGTAGATAATCATGTAATAACACAAGTATACAAAGAAAATTTAAACCCTAAAAACATGTAACTAATTGACATTTCAAAAAAATACATCAAAAGATAACTAACCTTTACAGTCGGAGTGTAGTAGGAATGTAGTAGTCGGAGTATCACCCAAAAACACGTCGGAGATGAGGATGCAAGAATAATTCTCGTCGGAGATGAGGATGCAGAATGAGAGAAAGAAAGAAAAGAGAATGAGTGAAATGAATGCGTTATCTGGTGAAAAGCTGGTTTTTATATCAATTATTTTCCGACTAAACTGCGACTAAATGTCAGTCGCTATTTAGTTGGTGAGTCTTAGGGCTTGTGAAATGTCTTCTGGTGAAAAAACTCGTTTATTATCAATTATTTGCCGACTAAACTTCGACTAACCTATAGTCGGTGTTTAGTCGGTGGGCTTTTTTTACAGTTCCAACAACCTCTTTAAATGCCATCAGTAACTTTTCAGAAGACGCTGAAAAGTAAAAATCCTTGTTAGTATACCGACTAAACTCCGACTATGTGTTAGTCGCAATTTAATCAGTATACTAAATAGTTGTTTTACCTTCCCAATGTGTCTGACGCCCTGAGAAGCTTCTTTGAGAAGGTTTGTAATTCAAATTACCAACCAAATACCGACTGTAGTATAGTCGGTGTTTAAATTAAAAAAAATGTCCTGATAAAGGTTTGTATTCTGATTTGTTTTATTATTATTATTATTATTATTATTATTATTATTATTATTATTATTATTATTATTATTATTATTATTCATATTATCATTATTATTATTATATTATTATTGTTGGCCCAATTGAGTTTTGATGATGACTTAACGTTTATAAACAAACAAACCATAGAAATTGTTTTGTAGGTCATATATCCGATTTGTAAAAATCGTCGATGGCACCTAAAGGCTTGCTTAAAGAATAATGTACGTGTCAAAGTCAATGTCAAAGTCAAAGTCAAAGAAGTCAACCTTGGATTCCAAGTAGAAAGTCAAAAGAAGGTTCAATTACTGCTATTCCAAGTTTGATAAATTAAAAAGAAATCTGACGGAGACAGTGTAGTGTTCCTAGCGAAGCAGATCTGAGAAGAAAGTCAACTAAAACGTAGGAAAATAAGTTTTTCCTATTTTAGTTGTTTGTACGGGTAAAGTCTAAAATAGATTGCATAAAGAAATTAATTGGCAAAATTAACTAATCTAAAACGTGAGTTTAAGCTCCCTAAGTTCTCTCCACGTTAATAGGGAATTAGTTAAAGATAAATGAAATTTACTATTTTTAGCCAAATTAACCGTGGGACTTAGAGTAACTCCCAAGCTTCCTACCCACCTTCCCACATCATTAGATAATGGGATTATGGCTTTGTTACACGGTCCTATCTCTTATAAAAGAGATATTGTAACTGGCCATAGGTGCGAGAGTGCCATATTCAAGAAAATCAAAAGAGATCATTCAAGAAAAGGAAAAATATTCATTTGCTTAATTTGCCAATTAATTCTCAAATATTTTCTTTGTGCAATCTTTAGTTTTTATCCGATCTTAGAGAAATATTTTATAAAGGGTTCTTGAGTTTTGTAAATTAGACTTGGGATGTGAAAACGTGTGTTTCTACAATTAATCATTTTATGTAGTTTGTTGGCCACAGAGTTCGTTGATGAGGAGACTACCACTTGATCCCTTCTTCTGCTCAATTAATCATTTTATGTAGTTTGTTGGTCACACCGTATGTTTTTAAACAATCAAACAATATTTTCTCTTTTGTTTTGAGTACCAGCTGGGGTACGCCAAGTTGTAATTTTTTGTTGAAAAACTTATGCTACTGCTTTCTTTTCATCTACTTTTTCAAATGGTCTATGATGCTTAATTGATGCATATCTTGATAAGTTTATGGTATTTGCTAAGTTAGTTGCTGCTTACTTTCTTAATTTCACTAATGCTTGCCTTAGTGCTGTGGGTTGACACATCCAGTCCTTTTTGATTGATGTCAAAAGGGGGAAGAAAGGCAACAAACTTATGCTTATGCTTGTGAAGCTTATGCTCTGATGCTTATCTATCACATGTTAGAATATATGCTCTAGATTTCTAAATTTTTCATTGCTCTGATTTTAAATGAAAATTACATCATGCTTTATTTTTCATCATGTTTTATTTTGATTATCATTAGTATTGCCTTGACTGATTTTATTCGTATCAAAAATGAATTTTCTATGTTAAAGTAAACTCAAATAATTACTTGTGTTCCTATGCTTGCTTAGATACTACTTGAGTATTATTGTTTTGCTTCATTTAGAAAATCACCAAAACGTGTTAAGATTTTCGAAAATTCACATAGGTTGATACATTTACTATATTTTGATACTTAAGTTGTTTTGTTTAGTATTATTTGAACTATGATTAAATTTTAAAGACATAAGTCATGTTTGGATACACACAAATTGATGTCGTAAAATTGAATCTTAAAGTAAACTGTTTTAAATGAATATTTGGTAAATTATAAGTTGATTTGCCAAAGTTAGACTTGCTTAAATCTCTTACATGCTCTAATTTATTTATTTACTCTAGTCTTAATTAAGTTTGTTTATAAAGTTTGCCATCATCAAAAAGGGGGAATTTGTTGGCCCAATTGAGTTTTGATGATGACTTAACGTTTATAAACAAACAAACCATAGAGATTGTTTTGTAGGTCATATATCCGATTTGTAAAAATCGTCGATGGCACTTAAAGGCTTGCTTAAAGAATAATGTACGTGTCAAAGTCAATGTCAAAGTCAAAGTCAAAGTCAAAGAAGTCAACCTTGGAGTCCAAGTAGAAAGTCAAAAGAAGGTTCAATAAGTTTTCTGAGAAGCAGATCTGAGAAGAAAGTCAACTAAAACGTAGGAAAATAAGTTTTCTTATTTTAGTTGTTTGTACGGGTAAAGTCTAAAATAGATTGCATAGAGAAATTAATTGGCAAAATTAACTAATCTAAAACGTGACTTTAAGCTCCCTAAGTTCTGTCCACGTTAATAGGGAATTAGTTAAAGATAAATAAGATTTACTATTTTTAGCCAAATTAACCGTGGGACTTGGAGTAACTCCCAAGCTTCCTACCCACCTTCCCACATCATTAGATAATGGGATTATGGCTTTGTTATACGGTCCTATCTCTTATAAAAGAGATATTGTAACCGGCCATAGGTGCAAGAGTGCCCAAATGAAGAATTCAAGAGAGATCACCAAAGGAGACAAAAATATTCATTGTTTTAATTGCCAATTACAAATATTTTTCTTATGCAATCTTTAAGTCTTTATCCATTCTAGGGAATTATTTTGTAAAGAGTTCTTGAGTGTTGTAAATTAGACTTGGGAAGTCTAAGGGGGAATTGTGAGAAACAAACGAGAGAAAGATAAGAGAATAGAGAAGGAGAAAGAAAAGACACGAGGCCTAGAAGAAAAGAGAAGAAAGTGTTTTATGTAATTGAGTCATAATTGCCTAAATCATAATAAGAGAAGATTAAAATCCGAAGTGGTCGTGGCTTTCTTTCTAGTAGGCCTAGAAAGTTTCCACGTAAAATTCATGTCTCCAATTTACATTCCTGCATTTTGTTTAAGTATTCTGTTTGATTTTAATTTCCGCAAAAACAGGGCATAAATACTTGCAAAAAAGCAATACAACAATTCACCCCCCCTCTTGTTGGATTCATAATCTCTAAGTGTTTCTACAATTATTATTAATAAATACGAGATTGAAATATATTAAACGTACGACCCAAAATAAAAAAAATTACATAAATAGACATACGACTAAAAAATGTTAGATAAAAAAACTTATTATTGGGTTACATAATTGTCATCGACATTATCGTCGTTAGATAATACAAGATCTTCGTCGGTGTCTTCATTTTCGTCGACACCATGAACCATTTCGTCTAGGTCTAACAATTCTCCAGCTGCATCACGCAACGGTTCGACTAGTGCGTCAGAAACATTTTCATTCACCACAAAATTCGATGATTTCCCTTCCAGTTGGAAAGCGGTCTCCTCGAAGTGCTTTGATCTGACTTTGCAAACAGCTCGTCAATCTTTCATGTTTTGCCTTAAACTGGGATAAGATAGATAATAAACTTGGGAAGCTTGACTTGCTAGCACAAAAGGATCGTACTTTCTTTATGATCGACCAATATGAACGTCAACTAGTTTGTACCGCGGATGGATTCTCGTACCATGGTCGTATCCGGTGGTAATCTGATTAAACCATTGACATTTTAACAGAGTGACCCTTTTAATTGGAAGTGCTCGATACTCGAGGTCAATAATGTCCTCTAACTTACCATAAAATTCGGTTTCATCCGGACTGTTATCATCAGATTTCACACATACCCCATTGTTTTCAGTAGATTTCTTTTTTTGCAAAATAGGAGATAATGTGAAATCTATAACCATTCACGTAACAAACATCATAGCGGCGTGCCTTCTGCAAAGGTCCCTTGACGAGGTCTTTTAGAAACCCGTCCCTAGACTGCACAAAAAATCAATAATTCAATGTTAATCAGTAATACTATTTACATTCCAAATTATGATGATAAACGTGTACTTACAATCTGTTTAAACCAGCGGAAAAACTGGTTTTGGACCACATGGTCAACTTGCTCTGCTTTTAGATTTGGTTCGTACTTTGTGATTAAGTGTACAAATTCATCATAAAATGGATTCAGCTCCGGACAATTTCGCAGAACATAAGTGTGAGCAATGTTGAGATCTTCTTCAGCAATCATAATAGCCTTACCCCTCCCATAAAATTTAATTGGGTGTGTGAATATGGACAAAACACCCGATCTCACGTTATTAAAGTCTCCGTCATCGTTTCTAGGAAGATCTCTAACTCTTCACCGAACGTCTTGTCCAAAGTAATGCGAGACAAGGTATGATGGTTCTTCTGTAAGATATGCATTACAGATCGAGGCCTCAACATGCGCCTTGTTTTTGACATTATGCTTTAAATGTCGAAGATACCTGTAATTTAAACCAAGTAGTAATTATTAAGACTCATTAGTGACTCGAAAATTAAACAATACTTTGTTTAGACATGTAATTAATTAGTAATTACCTCTCAAAGGGATACATCCACCTATATTGTACCAGACAACCAATCCTTGCCTCGTAAGCTAGATGAACAGGTAGATGTTCCATGACATCGAAGAATGTTGGAGGAAATATAGTCTCTAACTTACAGAACACCACTACAATTTCCTCGTCCAACCTCCACATATATGCTGCAGAAATCTTCGGAGAAGTACGACTTCTAAAGAACAAACTAATTTCAGTAAGAGCTTCCCATACTTTCGCTGGCAGCAACTCCCGAAATGCTATTGGAATTAGTCGTTGCATGAACACATGATAATCATGACTCTTCATCCCGAATATCTGATGTTTAGCCATGTAGATATTCCTGGCTAAATTTGAAACATATCCATTAGGAAATCTTAGAGTTTTAAGCCACTCTCGAAGGACAACCATTTGTTCTTTGTTTAGTGTGTATGATGCCTTGGGGATGGTAGAACCAACTAGATGCAATTCAGTCCGAATCCCGAGCTGGGCTAAATCTTGACGTGCCTTTAGATGATCCTTAGTTTTTCCCGCCACACACATTATTGTGAGGGATCATGTTTGTGCTCCAGTACTGCAAATCTCTAAAAATACTTCTCTTCTTCCAGCCAACACAATATTTACTAAGTTCTGCGTTGTACTCAGCTGCATCATCTTCAAATACCCGTAAAAAGCCAAAACGATCTAGCTCCTCTAAAAGCTCATTTCCCGTACGTATGTCGGGCCTAACAGCCTTCTCAACAGCTCCACGGCTGAAACTCACCCGGTGTCTGCGGTAGGGGTGCCTACTATCTAAAAATCTCCTGTGTAAGCCAAACAACCTCACTTTTCTACTGTGTCTTAAATAGACAGCTTTGGACTCATCCATCTAGTATGGACAAGCGTGCACGCCAGACTCCACCCCGACATCATCGAATAAGCTAGAAAGTCGTTGATTGTCCACATCAAAGCCGCACGAAGCTGAAAGTTCTGCCTCTTGGATACGTCATATGTCTGGATCCCATCTTCCCACAATATCTTTAACTCGTGTATCAATGGCTGTAGGTACTAGTCAATCTTATGTTTTGGATGGTTAGGGCCGAGGACGATTACCGTTAAGAACATTTATTGTTTCTTCATGCACATCAAGGGCGGAAGATTGTATGGAGTTATTATTACGGACCAGCATGAATATTGTTGTCCTGAGCTGCTAATTTGGTTGAAACCATCTGTACACAACCCGAGTCTCCCATTTCTTGTCTCCCTTGCAAAACCCGGATGGGTCGCGTTGAAAGTCAACCCGGCCTCACTGTTCGAGGGGTGACACATTTCTCCATCTTCTGAACGGTGCTCTGCATGACACCTCATGTGGCTGGCAGTAGTCGCAGAAGCATACAACCGTTGTAGCCTAGGATTGATGGGAAAGTAGTGGAACTCCTTTCTAGGAGTGTTATCTGATATCCATCGAGAAACCCCACACTCATTACATTGTGTAATACTCGCTGTTGGGCCCCAATAAATCATACACCCATTGACACATCTATCAATCTTCTCTACCGACAATCCAAGAGCCGAAATTTGTTTCTTCGTATGGTAAAAACTTGTTGTCATCTTATTCTCTTTCGGCAACATTTCAATAATGAATTGACATAATTCATCGTAAAGTCTCTCTGGAATACGAAAGTCCGTCTTCAGGCTAGACATCCTTCCTATGACCGACATCTAAGTATGCATTTCGCAACCAGGGTACAGAGGTAAGTTGGCGGCTGTTAACATTTCAAAGAACTGTCTTGATTGGGGGTTCGGGTCTTCGTCAATATGTACGGGCGAGTGTGGTACATTTGCAACGACATCATCACGATGCGGTAGAAAATGATGATGTGTATCCGAAAAAGTACTCGTTGCTGCATCGTACACCATTTGTGCATACGGATTTTGAACTGTGTTCTGCTGTTGCTCAACCGGAGCCGACTCGTTACTAATTGGTGGACAGTCAGAACATTTGTGCGGGTACCAATCGTAGTAGTTTTCAACAAACCCCTTCTTTAACAGATGATCTCTTACGACATCTGGAGCCCACAGTCTACGATTTCCACACCGTTTACGCGGACATCTAACTTCATTTGGATTTTTTCCTTGCAAATTTTATAAATTCTTCGACCCCTTCTAAATATGTAAATATTATACCCTCCTTTACAATTTCGGTTTTACATCCAACTTCTTTCACTTCGTAAGTCCATTGCTCTGTGAAACAACAAATTCCACGTTATTAGCAACGGAAAAAACGTTCCGAGTAATTTCCGACCAACTTGCGACTAACATGTGGTTGGTATAGTGTCGGCACGTGAAAAGTTGTGCCTGTCAGTACCTTCTGACTGCTTTTTGAAATTCAAAATTGCGACTAACCTGCGACTAAATGTTAGTCGGAAGGTGGTCCATGGGTACACAGTTGTTTTCATCAATAAATGCTGTTAGACTAACTTTTTGACTGATTTGACATTTGAGTATACCGACTAGTTTGCGACTAATTTTCAGTCGCAAGTTAGTCGGTAAATAAACAAAAATAAATATTAATGAGCTTTTATTCGGGCCATTTCTGGGTAAAAATTATAGGTACTAAATTGAAATAGTGATTTTTCTTAATTATTTTATCGTATGTACTATAATAAATTATAAACGTTAAATATATGTTTCTCAAACCTGATGAAATTAAGAATCGTAAATTTTAATTATTAAATAAATCTACAAAGAATATTTTTTCATTGCGGCTTGTTGGTTCCCATATAGTGCAATTTACAGCCTTAGAAAATACAATACGTAGGCCGTAATTATTCTCTATTGGGGAAACCAACAAACTGCAAATCGAAAATTATTCTTTTTCAGTAAGATTTACTTGTTGCAAATATAAGTAGAATAATATGATGCTCAATTTCATTAAATTTGAGGAACATATTTTAATCGTTTTATCACATTTTTATAGTAAGCACAAGAGAATAATTAAGAAAAACAACTATTTCGGTTAAGTACTCATAATTATTACTACAAAATGGCACTAAATAAAAGTTCTTTTTTTTTACAATTTTCTTAACAATATCCTCGTATGTAAGAACAAAAAGTGGAACTGTTACATTTAGGTTTCTCAATTTACCTCGCTCTTCCTCACACCCACACTTGATTCTGAGGAAGAAACTGAAGTATAAGTTTGAGGAAGAGCGGGGCAATTGAGAAACAACGCAAGGAGGTACTTGTTTAAACTAACCAAAATATAGCTAAAATCGTACCTTAATTGGGTAAAGCTGAAATCCTAGTCCTTGTTAATTGGAGAAATAATGTAAATTTAAATGAAAGAGATTAAATTATTTGTATAATTTGGAGATAATAAAGGAGAGAGAAAGTGTAGATGTAAAATGTAAAAAAAAATTTACGTTGAGGGAGGGTATTTATAGAAAAATCAGGATAATTTCACAATTCCGACCAGATTGCGACTACATGTTAGTCGGAGTGTGGTCGGAAAAGACAAGAATCTTAAGGCAATTAATGCTCGTCAGGTCGCGTTGATTTCTTTTTGAAATTCAAAATTCCGACGACTTTGCGACTAATGATTAGTCGGAATAGGGAGCAGCAGCTTTATTGAATTAATGCTTGTTAGAAACCCTAACTGGCTGATATTTGATTTTCAAATTTCCGCCCACTTTGCGACTATATTTTATTCGGTATCTGGTTGGTAAATTTAATTAAAATAAATTTAATGAGCTTTTATTGCGGCCATTTTTTCATAACTATCATGAGTACTAGATTGAAAAAGTTGTTTTTCTTAAATATTTCCTCGTATGTACTATAGAAAATTGAAAACATTACCACTCGTCATTATAATTAGGCATTCTAATTTTTCGTTGCAACAAAATTTTGTAAGAATACCCTACTATTTACAACTCGACAGTTCGCCGATAGTGCAATTTTATACAACCTTACAAAATATTGAGGCGAGCCCGACGAGTTCCGAATCGAGGATTATTTTTGGTAAGCTTCAACTGTTGCAACTTAGTTTAAGTAAAATAATACAATGCTTAATTTCATCCAAATTGAAAAACACATTTTAATCGTTTTCACCACATTTTTATAGTGTATATACAAGAGAATAATAAAGAAAAACAACAGTTTCGGTTAAATACTCATGCGGGTTACAAAAAAAAAATGGCCACCAAATAAAAGCTCATTATAATTTTTTTTAACAAATTAACTATAACATATGATATAATGCACCTTATTCAAATAAAATTTTAATAAGTTTTTCGCAGGGTCATTTTTCCGTAAAGTTTATAAACACTAATTAGAACTAATCGTTTTTCTTAACAATATCCTAGTATGTATACATAAGAACAAAAAGTGAAAATATAAAAATTATGTTTCTCAAATCTAAGTAAACTCAGCATCTTATGATTTTATTGTTGTAATCTACATTAATTTAATTAAACAATACAATATGATATTGAATTTTCTCAGATTGTGGAACATATTTTCATCATCATTTCTTACACATTTTATAGTACTACAAAAATATATTTAAGAAAAACTATATTTTCGAGTAATTACTTATAATTATTACAAAAAATACACCGTAGCGAAAAGCTTAATAAAATTTCTTTTAACAAAATACATATATACATATATTATAAATAATGCATAGATATATAAAAACTAATTAAAATATAAATGATACAATAACATTTATTAAGTAAGCAAAATATAAATAAAAATCATACCTTTTTAATAGTGTATATCTAGAATCCTTGTGAATTGAGAGAAATATTGTAATTTTTTTTAGAAGTTAGAAATAAGGTAAATTTAAATAAAACAGATTAAATTATAAGGATTAATTGGAGATAATTAAGGAAGGATTATTTAGAGAGATAGAAAGGTGAAAATGAAGAAAGATATTTAGGTTGGCGGAGAGTATTTATAGAAAGATTTGAATAATTTCTGACTAGCTTCAAACAAGGGGTTTAGTCGGTAAATTCTTCCAATATCACCGACTGAATTGCGACTAGCTTCCGACAACATCACTACTCGGAATTATTACGACTAACAGTATAGTCGCAATTCCGTCAGTATTTTCCTACAATAAGCTGTCAGTAGGAATTTAGTCGGAAATTCCGACTAGATGTGGGTGGTCGGTAAATCAGTCAGAAGTTTCCGACTAAAACAGGGTGGTCGGAGATGATTAGTCGGAAAATTGCAGTTTTTTTGTAGTGTTCCTATGATTGCTTCTATATAAAAGGAGTGACTTTGTCAACCGGTTGTGTGTGTGTCCAAGGGAGTTCATACGAGAGGAAATAGTTAAGAAAAAAATTTTGCTCTTGCAAATGCCAATTAACTTGTAATATTTTTCTAACGCAACTTTTTAGTTTCTATCCTTTTTAGAATATGTCCTTGTAAATAGGAGTGTTCACCGGTCAAAACTCGGACTGGAACCGGTTGGATTGGAATCCCGAATTTGCTAAGACCGGAGACCGGACCGGTACTATCCGGTTCGGTCCCGGTCTAACCCGGATTCCATCCGGTTTGGTCCGTGTTTGGACCGGTTAGACCGGAAATAATTTTTTATACCAAAAATAAATTAAAAAATGGAATATTTAAAAATAATTTAGCTAATTAATTATTATAAAATTAATACATTTGAATTAAAAAATCATTTTGTATTGAAAAAAAAATATTTAAAGCCCTTTAAATATGTATATAGATAACAACGTAAATATTATTCACTTTCAAAATCACTTTTATGTGCATCCGGTCTCATCTGGTCCAACCTGGATTATTCCGGGTTTAGACCGGACCGGACCGAAAACCCGGAATGTCGAAAATATAAGACCCGGAGACCGGACCGGATGCAACCTGTCCGGTCCGGTCTTACCCGGTTCCGGTCCGGACCGCCGGTTCGGTCTAATTTTGCAGACCCCTACTTGTAAAGGGTTTTTGAGTGTTTTGTTGTGACTAGACTTTAGGTCAGTCTAGGGGAGAAGAGAAAGCTTCTAGTGAAGCATGAGAAAGAGAAAGCTTCTAGTGCAGCATGAGAAAGAAAAAGAGAAGGAGTAACAGAAGGAGAAGAAGGGAAAGAGAAATAGGCCTAGCGTTGTTCATTGTTTTACGTAATTGTAATTGATTGCGTAAAACATAGTAAAAGAATTTTGAAATCCCGGGGGGTCGTGGTTTTTTCTTCTTTTAGGCAAAGAAGGTTTCCATGTAAAATCGTTGTCTCCTTTTATCTTTTTCTTTTTAAGTTTAAGTTTTTATTTCCGCACTACATTCTGCAAAAACATGGCTAAAATTCTTAAACTTACAATACAACAATTCTCCCCCCCTCTTGTTGCATTCGGTCATCTCTAAGTGTTTCCACACTCTTGATTCCTAGAACATTGGACTCAAGAGTCTTTGGGGAAAATTATATGTATCTGGACAAGATAAAAAGACATTTGGACGAAAGGTTTAACCTAGAAGTTTAAATTAGAGATGTAGTTTCTCGGTCACAAGATGTCTGGAAGAAAGCGATCTGGGCCATGGGTTGTCTAGGTCAAAGAGGATCTAGATGATCTGGTCTGGGTTGGGAGCAATCTGGTATTTCTCATTTTGGTCAGGGCAATCAATATCTAGACAAGATCTTCAGCTTTCGACATTGGATAAGAAACTGAATGATTTAACTTATTTGAACATTTAAGAGATATAGAGAGATTTGTTGGGATTCGATTATTAATGAAAAGTAGAGGCACCTCAGTAACCTGATGGGCAGCAATAGGGACACGAAAGGGTTTTCACCTTTTTGGGAAAGGTAGAACTTCCCATTTAATGCATGGGTTTACGCAAATACAAGGAGGGCACATGGATATTTATAATCGTCTACAAACAAAACCCTAGGGGTATGTCTCAAGGTTAACAACGATAACATCACAAGGTCAAAAAAGGCATTCACTGGGAAGATAATAAGACAACACCATATGAGTATATTTAGTGAACTCAGACCTCACATACCATTTACTGTTAAATATTTATTAAACTTTAAGCGATATTTATTAAGAACTAAGTGATTGAACTAGAAACATTACTCCTTCAATTGTTTGCATTTAACCTATAAGACAAAGCATTACCTTGATATTTTAAGCCTCACGCTACAAATAAGTCCTATTATTCTAATCTATGTTACTAGTGTAGTACCCACTGGCATTTATAGTGATCTTATTGTATAGTTGGCTAGATAGGAAGATCAAACATTCATATAACCAGCATTCATCTTTCTTAAGACCAAACACTAAAGACTAATTCAGAATTACGCAACAAATTAATTGTCTCCAGTCTCTGATAGAAACAACTTCTTAATTGAAAGGTGAACTAATCATAAATTTTAAATTTTGTGTGTTTTACTTTGCTAACCGAAAATGCCGAATATTAGGGCTCTTTCTAACTTTGGACCCTAGCTAGGCAAATGCCTACCTTGCCTATGGTTGGGTACGACGCTGTTTGGGTGCCATTATTATTAGGACTTTGCTAGGCCTACAACATTTATGTTTTCGCACTAATATACTATACTAGGCAAATCATTTATATTCTTCTCTTGAAATCAAATGAAAATAAAAAGTTTACCACAATGAGTTTGTATTCTACTTTGTATATATGTGTATAGAGAAAGTGATTGAAGCATTAGTGTCTTGTTTGATGGTAGTTATTCTATGATGAGAAAAAAAGGAAATATTAATGTAATATTTAGAGGAAAATCTCTTTACAACTTGACCACTAATATCATTTTATTTTATTTACGAATTTCATTCACTACAAAAAAACAAGGGTTTCTTAGGGCATGAACATCCAAGAGGATGAAGAGTCCTTTTTAAGTCCTTTTAATCATCCTCTTGGATGTGTGGAGGAAGATGGAGTCCTCTTGGGCAAGAGGAAAGGTCTTGATCCTCTTCATGAAGAGGAAGTAAAATCATGGAAGAGGATTGCATGTGGACCCAAAATGGGCCAATCTCACGTGGGAAGGGAGAAAAAGGAGGAAAAAAAAAAGGAAAAATGGTTTTGGAAATTCATGATTGCTCCACTTGGCCAATTTTGATTGGTTTGAATTTAAATTTGATTATTTATAACGGTATTATTTAAAACGGTCATAAAAAAAAACGGTAAAGAAAAATTTCAAAATAATTTCACCAACAGCTCTATTTTTTTTTTCTCTATAAATAGAACCTAAATTTGGCTATATTTCTCACACTTTAAATTTTGGGTCTTTTCTCTCTCTTCTTTACTACACATCTAAACTCATTTACTTGTTCATAAATTCATTCACATTATCATATTCTTAATTATGGATCCAAATAATCCAAATTATGGAAGAAATTTCAACTTTCCATACTACCAAAACCCTCAAAATAGCTCAAATACACCCCCTTTTGATCCAAATATCATCAATAATCCTCAATTTCAAGCTGCTTTACAATGGTTTGGTTCTCGACCTAGACCAATGAATCCAACTTGTCAAAACTATATACCTTTTCAACAATCTTCTGAAAATAATTCATCATTTCCCGTTTCCGAACATTTTACTCAGCAAATGGAGAATTCACTGGGTGGTGAAGGTTCTTACAATGCTACTCCGACTTCGGAATTAAGGGCGACAAGACATCTTGATGATATAGAGGAGGTTGATGTTGAAGCGGTTCCACGAGAACTCTTTGTCGCGCTATCTTACAATGCTACTCCTTGTTTCGGGCTACATCAATGCTGGAGGAGATGTAGTACGAAACACAAACTCAAGAAAGGCCGGCTTATGGATGGAAATCTTTAAACATTATGAGATTGTGCTGACGAGAATCACGGGAAATTAGTGAGCGGACCTCAAAGTCTATGCAACAACGTTGGGATCATATCAACGTAAAGTTTCAAAATGGGTGGAGGTTTACGGTTATGAATTACGCTACAAAAAGTGGAGAATCGATCGAGGCGTGGAGAAGCGTGCCTTTGAAGTTTACCAAAAATCGAACAACGGTAGAAACCATTTCAATTAATGCATTGTTTCAATATTATGAGAAAATTTGATAAATGGAGCCCGAAATAATGCAAGTACCTTGCAAGCGAGGTAGCAATAAAAGATCGAGTCGGATACACCAATTGAGGAAGCGGCTACTCTAACTAGACGATGGTATAAAGAAGACAAAGCATAAAGGAAGAGGCGGCTACCACTTCAATGTCATCAGTGAACCTCGATTCTTTCAATTCATCATTTGAAGAACGTGCTTCCCAGAGAAATGAATTAGGGGAACGTATGCTAAACCTGATAAAGGAACGAGGTGAAGAAAGAAAAAAGCAAAAGGAGGAGGCGACAAAGTTTAGGGTATTAAGTATGTTGATGGCTAAACTTGTCCTTGATGAAGTTGAAGCGGAAATGTACCGGAAGCTCAGGGACGAATTCAATAATAAGTTTAATCTTTGATTAATGATTTGAATATTACTATGTATGTGGATGGCTAAACCCATCTTTGTAGTCGTCTTTTTATGTCTTTACTAAGTAATTTGTCTTTATTAAGTAAGTTTAATTTATGTTTTCAGTATTTGTAACATCTGCTTGTAATATTATTGTCCTTTTATTGTCCTTTTATTAAAGTGTTTCACCAGAGACTTGTCAATTCATATCAGGACTTCATATCTCACAGATGGAATTTATCCGAAATGGGCAACCTTTATTGATGCCATTATCGCTCCCCAAACAAATAAACAAAGGTTGTTCACTCAACGTCAAGAAAGTGCACGAAAGGATGTTGAACGTGCTTTTGGCGTACTACAAGCTCGATTTGCAATAATTCGAAAACCTGCTTTAGCATGGAGTGTGCCAATGCTATGGAAAATTATGATGACATGTATCATTATTCACAATATGATTGTAGAAGACGAGCGTGATACTTATGCTAATTATAAAGATCTACAAGAGTTCGCCCAAGAACAACCTGAAAATGTAGCAGGATCATCAAGCCAAAATGGTACAAAATTTTATGTTACACCCGGACAATATGATGATCGTAATTTTACGACACTCTTAGCTACAAGAGAAGAGATTCGTGATAGACATATACATATGTCTTTGAAGAATGATTTGGTAGAGCATATTTGGGAAATATTTGGAAGCTCCTACGCAGAATAATTTTAGAATAGAAAAACGTAGTAGTAATTTTTTTAAATTCTATGCTTTCCGAACATTTAATTAATGTATGTGCTTTGTTTTTTTAAGTTATAAAATATTAAATTATGAATATTTTTTTTGTACGTTGCAAGACTAATAAACGCTAATTAATTAATTATACAAAAATTGAGTAATTAATATTTATCATTTACACAAATTACAATTATTAAATTTGGATAGGAAAAAGAATGTGTAGTGGGGTATATATGAGTAGGAGAGAGAAAGTGAAAAGAGGATGAAAAAGTAAACTCTTGGATGTTGGATAAATTAAAGGAATAGAATGAGGAAGAGGATGTGAATAGTGAAAAATGATGTGGAGGAAAGAGAAAATGATGTGTTAAATGGAGAAAAATAGATAGAAATATCCTCTTCATTGTTCATGGTCTTAGACACTTTTAGTAGGACGCTTTGATAAAGGGTCCAAAATTGTAATTCTAAAAAACTGATCAAATGTCGTTTAGTTTTATCAGCCCGCGATTGTAAAAATGTAAAGCAAAACTTTTAGGTTGATGAACCCATAATTTTTTATAACCGCTCCATTTACCCTTTCATCACTCCCTTTTCCGTTTCTCTTTCTCATTCATTTCATTTTCCTGTAATTACCTCTTCTCCACATCACAATTTGATTAAAATTTTTTTCCCCATCAAGAACTCCCTTTTACGATCCCTCTTCATTATTAAGGTATTTTTTTCATTTAACTTTATGGAAATCTTAAGAAATTCGTACATCTGGCTTGTAAGATATTGATTTTGTTGTTACAGTAATTTTGTGGTTATGGCCATGATTGCTGATTTTCTTCTATGTAGATATAAAATCAACAGCTTGTTAATTTCACCCTTATCGAACCTTAAAAAATACTTTGTAAGGGTCCATCAAGAGGTTCTAGAAAAGGGTGTATGTCTAGTAAAGGCAGTCCTCAAAACCTCGATTGCACCTCAGAGGAGTCAGGCAAAGAACTTGGGTCAAATAGGTTGCCGAAATTCGAGAATCCATCAACAATACTACTACTAATTCTAATTGTGTTAGTTCTTGTAAAATTAGGGGTTTTTTGTGTTCTTGTGAAATTAGGGTTTGTTTTTAATGTTCTTATTGCCCACAATTGCAGTAATCATTTTTTCTGTTCCTTTTTATTTTTATTTTTGATTGATTTTTCTTTTCTTCTTGAATTCGTTGTTTGATTAATTTTTTATGACTAACAAGAGTTACTCGATTTCCATTTTGTTTTTATTTATATCGTTTCATGTATTTGTAATCCTTTTATTTTGGTTAACCTGCTTAAAAATTGTGTGTAACATCCCCTGTATCATGATTGTTGAGCTTCTAAATTTGTTTATGCAAGTAATTAATTTATTATGCAAAAAGTCAGATAAAACAATGAGCTTATTGTTAAATTTATCGCTAGGTTGAAACAATTGCTAATTCTCAAAATCTCAATATAGCAAGTTGGAATCTTACTGCCATTCTCTTGCCTTGATATTTTACCTTTTGATGAACTTGTTAGCAATAGTTTGTAATTTAAATAATGGTAGTAACTGGAAACCTTGTTGCCTATTGTGATGGCATTTTGGGGTTGTCTTCAGCCAAAACACATCAACATTGGAGTTCGTTTGTGCACTTGGTGTGTACAGTCTGCTGTGTAGTTGTTGGTGCTAGTTTCACCACAGGTGCAGAAGGCTATGCAGTTGGTATGTGCAGCTGCAACATTGCTTCGTAAGTTTGTCTTTGCTCTTAAGTTTATTTTGTTATTGGCATTTTGGTGTGTGCATTTAGGGTGTAAAGTTAGGATGTGCAGTTTAGATGTTTGGAAATTATTCGGGATTAGGGAAGATTGATGGTAATGGTTGTGTGTAGATTGTTTATTAAGTTAGTGTTTAGCTGATATGGATTATAAATGCTTTTGTTTAGGCTTATGAAATGACATGTTAGACACAATTGTTTTAGACTTACCAAACATGCCAAACTTTGTGTGTCCAATTACAAACTTCACAATAAAAGAGTGTTACTAGCCAAATTGATTTATAGCTAAATGTAATAATTTGAGTAATTGCCAAGTGATGAAACAAAATCTTTTGTGGGATAGATATTAACATGAGGTGGGAGAAAATAAAGAGTGGGGCATGCACATCTTATATAATTTAGCATTAGCTATTGAATTGCTTCGGGCTATAGCGTGAACCATCAAAAAATTGATCAGTTTTGTTCTTCTGTGATCTTATATTTGTATGCTGAAGTTAATTTGAAAATCAAGAAAGCGTATAACTCAAATAGCTTAGATGTAAGATGTTGATATTTAATGTAGTCCTGGTTAAAGAGAAGAAAAATGATCATCAAGATTTAGCAAGTGCATAGAAATAATTCTCCATAATAACATGTCTCCTTATTTGTTTTCATGTTCAATACCAGTGTATTGCTCTGAGCATTGTCAAATACAGGCTGGAGGAAGGATTTCTAGTCAATTTTTAGTAAACAAAGAAACGGATGATACTTTTTCTGATAAACTTCAAGAGCATTTGAGTATGGATTTCTCTGTTTTCTGTTTTGAGTATTCTGCTATTTACTTTTCTTTTGGCTATTTCAAGTGATTCAAATTGCAACGTATGTGCATTTTAAAACCTATGAACAAAGTCGTAGAAACTATATTATTGTTTTGCATGTTGTTGTCACAGCTGTCAAGGTTGCTGCTGGTACGCGTCATCTCACTAAGGAGCCTGCTCACATATATGCTAAACGCCCTGAAACCTACTCTAATACGAGGAACACGTATGAGGGGGCATCTGTGGGCTGTGACAGACCGGAGACATCAGTTGTATTGACTGAACCAACATCTGTATCGGTCTAAAACAGCAGCAGCTGCTGGCAGTAATGGAGTGCAGCAGACTTGAAAACCGACTAGACCCAATCTTCTTCCTCCACATTCTGACAGCCGCAGCAGACCCATACCATTTCCAAGCTACTGCAGCAGGCTAGCACTCTGCAGCTGATTTAATGACCCACAGGATCCGCAGCAGCAACAGATAGAGGGTTTAATTGTTGTCTTGTGTTTCTTGTGTGCCTTTTCTTATTAATCTTGAGTTGATGTAGTTAGTTAGTAACATAGTTTGATTTTTGCTTCCTTAACTTAGTCTCACTTCTATTTGATTTGATTGATTGCCTTAAGTTTGATTTTGTCTTGCGTGACTTGGTATTCTATATTCAATTTTACTACAAACCCTGAAACATGTTAAAATTAAACCCTACAGCTGGCAATGCGTTTCTTGTTCAAAGTCACGCCTTATTAACCATGCTCTAGTTTTCCTACATTGAAGTAGTTTTGCTAATTTAATATGAGAATTAGAAGAGTTTTAGGGTTGTTCTTTGATGATTCCTACAAGGACTCGAAGAACAAACTACATCCGAGATCTTTGCATAGTCTTCCTTCTTTATTTATTGTTTTCTCTTTTATTATATCATATAAGTGTGTTATTATATAAGATGTTTTTTTATTTAATTACAGGAATGTGATCATATTACGAGGTGCATTGCAACTTCAATTGATTCGAGATAGCTAGGCGGTCTACACACAACATTGCAAGTCAAATTATGTTTGAGCATCATCGGTCATCCTAAGTACAGAAACATTATTGTAGTTGATATTTTAATTTTATATAGAAATTCATCAAAATTTGTTTGGTATTTTGTAATATTTATACAATTATGATAGATTCTTGGTGTCATAAAATGCCTTGTTTTCTTGTATTAGATTGGCTTAATTAATGTGTCTTATAAAGACAAAATGCGACACTACGAGTATCACTAATTGACAAATAGCGACACTACAAGTGTCACTTATTGACAAATATAGACAATTAAAAGCGTTGTAAAATGATAATTTGACATAAATAATTTGACAAATATCGACAATTCGTGTCAATTAGTGATACTACAAGTGTCACTAATTGACAACTAGTGACACTACAAGTGTCGCTAATTGCCATATATCGACACTCAAAGTGTCGTAAAATGATAATTTGACATAAAAAATTGGTGCAAAGTGACAATTACCGATGCGAAAAAGTGTCGCAAATGTGAATTTTGACACTAAAAGTGTCCGAAAAAGATACAAAAAAGGACATCAAAAAGCGTCCTAATTGGTGAGAATTGTGACGCTTTTTGATGTGTCGGTAAATAGCGACATTGAAAATAACGACGCTTTCGTGAAGCGTCGCAAAGTTCTATTGCAACGCTTTAAAGCGTCGCAAATTGTTAAAAAAAGCGTCATAAAATGCCTTGTTTTCTTGTAGTGATTCCAATGTATACCCATGTAGAGAGGTGATGTTAGAAGGTAATGGAAAGTTTTGATTAAAAAAAAAGAAGAGAATATAATCAAAGTTTGATCACCATGGAAATAACACAGAAACAAATAAATGATCATTAAATTTACATGGAAACGAGTTAAAGAGAATCAATTTGACTATATTTTAACTTATAGACTAAAAATAAGATACAAATTGAAAACGATCGGTAAATAGTGCAAATCTCAAATCATCAATAAATTATATTAATGAAAAATTGACTTGAGACATGTGTCACACTGTCATTAAAAATTTTTTCACCTTTTTGTATCAATGACAGGGAATTTTTGATATTTGACTTGATATTTAAGGAAATAATTAACTCATTAAAACATGTAATATTGTTGATGGACAATAACTATATGCGGTGATCTATTGAAATACTATATTTCCTTATATAAACGAAAAAAAGAATATAAATGTAAGTTTTAATTTAATTTGGATAATAAATTATAATCACTTAATGAATGAGCAACCTAATTTGACTATTTTTTTCAATTAGATTCTCCCTCTTATTTGCTTAAAATAATCTCAATTATCACTTGTTGGCCAAAATTAATCTTAACTATCAATTATTTGTTAATAATCTGAACTATTGTCATAGTTTATTGACATCTCCCCCTTGTTACCGGCTACAACAAGTAACCATGAAGTTGTTAGGACCCATCCCCTCCATCTATTTAAATCCTTCTTCTTCTTCCCCATTACTCTCACCTCCATTGATGAACCCTAAATCCCCATAAAATCAATTGAAACTAATCCTTTAAAATCTTCAAATTCCTGCAAACTATAATATTAATCCTCCAAAACTAATGAATTCAGCTTGTTCTTCTAAGTTTTCAAACGCCAACCCAAAATCTAGCAGTTCATTTTGCATATCATAACCTTTATTATTATTTTGATTGAAAATATCGAATTTAATGAAAGGTAGTAATCGAAAATAAAAATTGTTTTGTTGTAATGTCCCACTAGTTGATATGTTAAATGTTGGGATGGTTGTATGTGATCTTAGTAATACACTAGATAATTCCCGTGTGATGCACAATTTTTTTTCATTTTGATGTAAAACACAAATAAATTGAATAGGTCCGACTTAATATTACATTAAATTTAATTATTTCTTGATACACATTTTATTAAATTCCTGAAAATTGAAATTCAAACTTTTTTTTATAGTTATCATTCTAATAATGATAAAGCAGTGGGTCATTGTAAACTCTATCTATAATATAATTAGCATTTTAGTGATATTTTTTTAAAAGTATAATTAAAAATAATATAATTAATTTGTAATGAATGAATGTTTTTTTAAAATAAATATAAATTAATGATGATTTTGAAATTAAAAATCAAAGATAATAATTTGTGCATCATTATTACATACTACTATTTATTACATTGTTTTTCAAATTTTAATAGTATATGTTATAGTCTCAACTAAAGTTTTTAATGATGGTCAAATTAATCATCTTATAAACATCATTAACATTTAATATTCCTATATTCATCCTTATTCAATGACATCATCAATCTCATAAGAATACGACAACTAATCAATTTTTTTAGTTGCTTATGTCAGTTGTGTTTTGTTTTAGTTCCATATTTCGTTTCTTAGTTAAATTATTAATTTAGTAATTTAGTTTTATTTGTCTTCTCACCTAATTAGATGTCATAGGGTATTTTGTATTTTGTATTATTATTATTATTATTATTATTATTATTATTATTATTATTATTATTATTATTATTATTATTATTATTATTATTATTATACTACATAAAATATTGTTTTGAACGTATTTTTTTTTTGTTGACATAATTGAACTTTTGAGTAGAAAAACAGTTTTCATTAATATATCATTGCCAAGAGTTAGTAATATGGTTCACTTTCGTCGACTAGGTGAAATTGAAAGTTGACTTGATTACCAAACTCAGACATTACTAATAACATTAGTTTTGACGTTTATTAAAAAATTGAAATCTTTGATTGAAAATATAATATTTTAAAAATAAACTTATTAGATAATATATATTTGACTTAAGAATTTGAAAGTTGATTTTGAGTGTAAGGCCTATTTTTTCATTTCATGTATGCTTTTGATATTGATTTATATAAAGACATTTATAATTTATATCTTTAGTGTGAGTGAAGAGTCATTAGAGTGTAAGGCCTGTTTTGGCATCTCTAACTGGTTAGAACATGACACTGATGATACATATATATGTATGGGTTAGTTGTTGTCGTCTCGGTTCCCAGGGCTTTAAGGCAAAGGAGTTATCCACTACTAGGGGAGACTTGGTCATTCTTAGACAAGTCTATTTAATACACTGGGGTTCGCCCGAAAAACCTTAGGAGGTGTTAGTGTAAGGTCATCTTGTGGACATTCTAACGCTGGCGTTCGTTCCTTCTCCACTTTTTATTTATATTTTGAAATTTATGAAACCATATCTATTCGATTTATTAAGTTATTTAAATTTATTTATGAAATTAATATTGAGTGAAAGGTTTAAATGTTTTGAATTTGCTTTTCAAACATTCACTGGTTTTTAAGTTTTAATTATATATTCATACAAGTAATCAATTATTGTTAAAGTTTCTTTGTAATCAGAGAAATATTGTATATGTTTTAAGATTAGAAAGGACAGCTAGTTACTCCCCATTGATTTTAGATTTATATTTTGAAATAGATGGTGAATATTAACGTATGAGCAAGAAGTGTGTGAGAGTATACGCTAGGACTTTTCCTCTCATCTTGTGTCGTACAATTAGTCCTTAAAACTTTTATTTATTTTTTTCAAAAACAGTTTTTCTCTACATATAATGTAAAAGCTTGATTTCACAAACAAGATAGACAATAAGATGAACTATTATGCCAAAGAAAGAAGGTGGAAAATATATTTCATTTCATAAAGTTACAATCACGTCGACTTGAAGAACATCAAATTTAAAGGGAAGAAGTTTACTTCAAATTGTGTTGAAAAACAAACATAACTCAGTAATAGCATATCTCACAGGTTTTAGCAGTATTCCACGAATTGCAATTAGTAAGAACACTTGCATCATTACATGGCAATCGTAAGATTTCATGCTTCGAACCTTCAACTCTCCATTTAGGGTCACAAACAAAGTTGTTAGGATCGGGATTGTACGTAGGAACGTTGAGGGGGGTAGGATCAAAATCAGTAGAATTGAATCGTAGAATCGTGTGATCCTACAAATATGCATTAATATGCTTTAGATAGCTGATTTTCAATTGTGTTAGTTCTTTTATTAAGTTTTAAAGTTTAAATTAACGCTTATTTCACATCAACTATAAAGTTTTGTAAAAGAATACCTTTAATAATCATTTTTTAGAATGCGAGTCAAGAAAAAGCTAAATTTTAGACATATTGATATAAGTGTTTGGATATATACATATATATACTTAAGTAAAATGTGGATTATATGAAATTTTTGTACGATTGAAACTACCTAGTAGGATCGGATCGTAAGATCGTTTGATTGTAGAATCGTGTTATGATCCTACCATTTAAATCCTAGAGCTATGTAGGATCGTATGATTCTACCAACATTAAGATGCTACCTACGATTCGGATCTGTCGCCTAATTTTGGATCATAGTATTGTAGAATAGTTAATCAGGATCGAGATTCTGATAACCATGGTCACATATCTCTTCATGTTGGATGAGTACCTAGACGGAAAACTCACAAAATGCCCACTTCTCTGCTTTGGACAATGTGTAGCAACCTGGAGGCAAACAAACTTTTTCATTACTCATGTTCTTCTTACTACCCTGTTCCTTGTTACTGCCACCAACTTCATAAGTTGTATTTCTTTTGTTACACACCTTAACATGTGGCCACAACTCCTGACGAATACCCTTACGTTCAAAATATTCTCGCACGGCCTTTACATTCTTTCTCTTACCCGAAATGTTCATAAGAGTCTCGAGTATGACAACGCATATATTTTTCTCTATATGCATAACGTCAACACAATGTCTTACCTGTAGATCTCTCCAATATGAAAGCTTTCAAAAGATTGATTCTTTTTTCCTTAGTCGGTCTTCACCCTTTGCACCTGTTTTACCATATACAGTCTCAACTCCCTTAATCTGTTCGTAAACCTCATAACCTACCTGTTGAACATTTTCTTTTTACGATATTGGTGATCTCGTGGGAGGAAATTTTGATGGTGCATGAATACATATTTGCACTTAGGATTCCATGTGGATTCCATGTCATCGATACATATTGGGCATGCTTTATTCCTTTTGTTCTTTACCCTGATTAGTTGCCATATGTCAAAAATTCATTAATGGTGCATAAAAGTATTACGCGCAAGGTGAACTCCTCATTACATATGAATCAAACACGAAAAAGCCTTTATTCCACATCTTTCTAAAATCCTCAACGAGAGGGCGTAAGACATACAGCTATGTCATTGCCAGGTTGTTTAGGACCCAAGATAAGAAGCAAAAGCATAATGTGGTTACGCTTCATACATAACCAAGGTGGCAAATTATAGATCACTAATAGTACCGACTAAGTACTATATTGAGCACTAGCTAAGATTACCGAGGTTCATTCCATCCGTACACTGTCCGAGCCTTAAATTACGAACTTCATCCCCAAAAGTATTATGCAACCTGTCAATACTCTTCCACTCCGAAAAATCAAATGGATGTGTGAGCAAGTGACCTGTCTTCACCCTATCTACATGCCACCTCAAATTTAACGCATCTTTCTTTATAGAAAACAAGCGCTTGAATTTAGTATTACTGGAAGATACCACAATACCTTGCCGGGGGCCCTTTAGCATCCCGAGTCCCTTTACGCTTGTAACACAATAACCCACACCAAGGACACTCTTCTAAGTTGTCATTTTCATTCCGATACAATACACAATCATTCAGACACGCATGAATCTTCTGGTACTCTAAGCCAAAAGGACACATGATCTTTTTGGAATAATATGTCGACTTTGGAAGTTCTTTTCCCTCAGAAAGCATCTCACCTAACGCTTCTAATAACATTCTGAAACAAGTGTCACTCCAATTGAACTTTGACTTAATGTTGAAAATTGTCAACACTGCTGTTAGTTTGGTGAACTTTGTACATCCAAGGTACAAAGGATTTTGATAAGCCTCTATCAAAAATTCCAAAACATGAAAACGTTTTCCTAACTCATCTTCGACTCCCTCCATCATCTCATCAACACGATCCATATACCTATCAAAATGATCTACTACATCCTCATTGACATCCATATTATTGATATCCTCAACAACACTTTTTTCTTTGTAAACTCCCTCCTTACCATGCCAAACCCAAACATGATATTGAGGCCTAAACCCACATCGAAGTATCTGCTACCTAAGAATATCAACACTAAACTCCTTTAATACATTGCCACACTTGACACATGGGCAAAAAAACCAACTCTTCCCGTCCTAACTTGAAGCTCAACTGCAATACTTAAATTCTAACATGCCATCAAAAAATTCTGATGATTCAATGCTTCTATACATCAAGAACGATCTTTTGTTATAAATGAAAATATATACTTAACCCTAGATAATTAAGTTATAATCAATCATTTAACCCTAGTTAACCATAATAATATTATGTATATTCTAATAACAACATTTATTCTAATAACCACATTATTTCAACCCTAATTAACCATAATAATATTATGTATATTCTAATGAACAAACTAATTATATAAACTAGGTAAAATGTAAAACTTCTAAATAACAACTACATTCATAATTAAAATCACATTCTTAAATAAAATCAACATTTATTATTACAAAAACAAACATATCAAAATTATACCTTAATATATGCAAATAAATTAATTACCTAATATTTGTGGGTATTAAAGAAGGTAGAAGAAGGTTGTAACCTACAATGAAAAACAAACAAAATTAGTACACATTACAATTAACAAATTGGGTTGTGTAACCTCTACAATGTAAAACAAAATCAAAATTAGTATAAAAAACTAAGCCCTACAACACAATCAAGCTTGAACACTTAAAATGAGCTTTAAAAAATTATACCTTGAATAAGAACAAGAACTAATTTAGCCATAATTTCGTGGGAGAACAAGAACAAGAATTTGCTCGTGGGTTTGAGAGCTTGAATGAAGAAAAACAACAATGGGAGAACAGTACTTGTCGTGCGTGCAGTGGGTTAATAAGAGAACAAGAGCTTGAAGAAAGATCACTAACAATGGGAGAATAAAGACCACTAACAATGAGAACAAACAGTAGCTTGAACAGAGAGAAGAACGAAGAAGATGAAGCGCACATTATTTCGTGGGTAAGAGAGCTTTTGTTAACGTTATAATTGCAATAGTAGCTTATTACACAAGAATAAAGAAGAATATGAAAGGCGCGTTTTCAAAAAAATAAACAAAAATGGCTATGTGCTGGGGTTCACAAAAAATCGCAAGCTACGTTAACTTCAATGTTGCGGTTTTTTATGAACTGCAGCACATAACCATATTTTTTTTAAAAAAAATTTTGAGTAAGACTATATGTTGTGGTTTTGAGGAGAACCACAGCATATACTTTATTATTTTTTAACACATATTTTCTTTCAATTTTATGCTGTGTGTTTGATGAACCGTAGCATTTTTTGCAGCACATGAACTTTTTTCCACTAGTGATATAATCTTAAATTGAAAATTGCTAGAAATGAGCGGATTATGGATGAGAGTGGTGTGTAGAAAATGAGAGTAATAGCGTTGGGGTACTGTTTGGAAATCTCTAGGAAGGGGAAAAGAGAGAAAGTGGGTACGAAAGAAAATGAAGAAATGGAGTAGGTTGTCTCTTGCGTTTCTGTATTTGAGACATATTAAAACTAGGGTTTTCATTCTTCTAGGCCACCCGACGAAAGGACATTGGTTTGTAGCTCACTTTAGTAATTTATCAAGACTACTCTTATGAGAGACCGTATCCTAAAACAAAACTTATGTTCTCATAATATGAAGTATATTACAGAGACCATTTATCTAATGTGTTGTGGTGCAGGACTTCAGGTGTAATAGGAAGGAGTTACTTCACCTTCAAGTTAACGATGATTGACTTCTATAGTGCTCTATCTTCAGGTGTTATTACAGTCTCGTCGATTCAAGTTTCATATCTGAAGCACTCTATAAAATCCATCCATTACCAGTCTCTATATGTTGGGTTAATTTGTTGATTTTACTAATTTTACAATATTGTTACTCAATCATGCAATCATTATGTTTTTATTTGTTACAAACAATTTATATCTATTATTACATTTAATTTGAACTTTTATTATTTGATTACAAAAATATATTTCTTATTAATTTATATTTGTATGTAATTTCTTACTAAAATATTTTGTACATTTCATCGGTTTCTATACTAGTTAATTTATATTTACGATACATGCAATATTACTTTATTCGGCGTAAAATATACTCACAAAATATCTTATTTTCCCCTACTTTTCATACCCCACACCCCATATACTATAGCATTTTTAATATATTAAAATTCCGCCTTTCTTCTATCCGTAAATAAAAATAACACTTTTTGATTATTAAATATACATCCACCTTTATAATAGCTCTTCATCTAAAACACTTTCTAGTTACTTTACTTTTTAATATTAGTTCCTCTTACGCTCTATTAATTAGATATGGTGTACAACAACAACAACAACAACAACAACAACAACAACAACAACAACAACAACAACAACAACAACAACAACAACAACAACAATAATAATAATAATAATAATAAGAAGAAGAAGAAGAAGAAGAAGAAAGAATTTGAGTGTAACTATGCAAGTTTAACAATAAACTTTAGGAAAAATTACCAGGAATAATACAACCTTTTGCTTATTTCCATACAATAATACCAACTTTTGATTAATAATGAATAATACCAACTTATGGGGGTGTTTCCCTAGAATATACATAACATGTTAAAAATCAAACTATAGGTGATTATATGACCAAAAAAATTAGTAATTTAGTTAATAAACTAAAATTGGTATTATTCTAGGAAAAAGCACCCCAAAGTTGGTATTATTCATGGTTAATCAAAAGTTTGTATTATTGTAGAGAAATTAACAAAAGGTAGTATTATTCACGGTAATTTTTCCTAAACTTTATCCTTTTTAGATTATTCATTAAAAATAAAGGCACCACTGTCAAATCACCTAAAGGCATCATATGCTATGTTTTGAAAGAGTAATCTTATATGAGTATAAAGAATTGACTCGAATTTAATACTTGAAAAATAATTGAAAATCAATTTAGGGTTTTAGTCATTTTAACTATTGTTTTAAAAGTATGTGAAATTGATAATTTGAAAATGAATTTCAGAACTTTATCATTTTTAAATTCTTTGTTGATGATTTCGTAATTGAAATCTACAATTTAAAATAAATTATGTATTCAAAACATCATACTATTAATTAAAAGAACTGAAAAATTTCATGTGGCATCCTCACAAAATTTTTACATGCAATAATCAAACTAATTAATTGCTATATTTAATGAACTAAATAAGGTAAAGTTGATTTTTTTTATAAAACTAAAATAAATCCACCAATCATACTATTCTCTCCGATCTTTTATGTTTGTCAATCTTACTATAACGGGTAGTTTCAAATGTTCGCCACTTTTGAATGCTTTTTATTTTTAAAAATCTTTTTTCCCAAAAATACCATCATTATTCCTCCCATTTTTCCCAAATATACTCTCACTATATTAATGATAATGATAATTTTCTTTTTTTTTCTTTATTTTATCTTTAATTTAAATATCTTTTCTCTCTCATAATACTAATACAATCATTACTTCACACTACTATTTAATTAAAATAATACCCACTTACTACAAATATTCTAGTTTCCTTAATTTGTGTGAAAAATCCATAATGGACAATCTTTTAAGAATAGACGGAGTATTAATTAAAGGAACTAGATAATTTCATGTGTTATCCTCATAATAAATTTCTACATGAAATAATCAAATTAATTAATTGCTATATTTATTAAAGTAAATAAGGTAAAGTTAATCTTTTTTATTAATCTAATTAATTGAATAATTTGTTATTATTATCTTCAAAAGTTCTTTTTGACCAAGTAATCATAATGCTAACTAAAAGAATTAGAAAATCATTCTATTAATTAAAGGAGCCGGAAAATTCCATGTGGCATTAAAATCCAACAATTATTTATAACCATCTTCAAAGTTTCTTTGTGACCAAGCAATCATAGTATTAACTAAAAGAACATGAAATTTTCATGTGGTATCCTTATAAATATTTGTCACACGAAATAGTCATACTATTAATTAAAAGAATAGGAAAATTACATGTGGCATCCTCATAATGATTTTTCAAATGGAATAACCAAATAAATTAATTACTATATTTATAAAAATAAATAAGGTAAAGTTGATTTTATTTTTACTAAACTAAAATAAATCCATTTAACATAATACTATCATACTATTAAGTAAAAGATTTATAAAATTTCATATGGCATCCTCACAATAATTTGCAAATTAGATTAATTTAATTAACTAATTGCTATATTTACTAAAATAAATAAGGTAAAGTTGATTTTATTGTATTAAACTAAAATAAATTCATTAATCATACTATTAATTAAAGGAACTGAAAAATTTCATGTGGCATCCTCACAATGATTTGCCACATAGAATAATCAAATTACTTAATTGCTATATTTATTAAAGTAATCATACTATTAGGGAAAATTACCTAGAATAATCCAAACTATTCATGCTTTTCTCACAATAATCTCACCTATTCATTAACCATGAATAATCCCAACTTTGAGGGGCATTTCCTAGAGTAAACTCGGTGATCGGATGACTTGCAATAACAAGTTTTATTTTTAAAAAGATAAATTAAAATAAAATGTCCAAAGAAATGTAAAAAAAAGTTCATAAAATTTTTTTAATTTTTTTCATCATTTAGAATTTTTTATGTAAATTTTCAAAAATATTTTCTAATTTTAATTTAATATTTAATTTATTTTTTTGTTGAATTACCTACTATAGCAGGTTATCGGGTTACCCAAGTTTACTCTAGAATATACCTCTTAAAGTTGGGATTATTCATGGTTAATCAATAGGTAGGATTATTGTAGAAAAATCATGAATAGTTGGGATTATTGTAGGTAACTTTTCCTACTATTAATTAATGGAACTGAAAAATTCCAGGTGGCGTCCTCACTGTGATTTAGCACATAGAATAATCAAATTAATTAATTTTTTTATTTATTAAACTAAATAAGGTAAAATTGATCTAGACAAATATCTCTACTCTATAGCTTTAAAAAAAACATGGAAATGTTCAAACGTAACAATTAGAGAAAGTTTTCCATTAGGAGCACATTTATTTGATAAAGAGAAATGACATTATATTTGCTCTTGACTAATATCTCTATCATTAATTTATCATTATCTAACGTTTATTTATAGTTAAATCG
>CM033458.1:5462333-5495270 GCA_019425755.1 Amaranthus cruentus | reverse complement strand
TATATTGCAGCTAATGCTCTTCCTGCATAATATCTTTGGTTTATTTTTTTAATCACATGCTGAAAATAGAAAGTGGACAATTAGAGTGACTTGACTAAATAAGGAAAGTGGACAATAATTTTGAATAAGAGGAAGTATACGAGAATTCTTAAAAAAAACCATGCATCACAACTTGGTCCACAAATTCTGATATTCGTGTAATTTCATTGAACCGAGGAGCTAAAAAAAGAGATTCTAGACGAAATACATTTAATGGGAATTCTTGGTCCAAAAATTCTTGTGGGAGACGGTCTATTTGAAAAATTATCTTTAAATAAGTCGACACATAAAAAAAATATAAAGTAAAAATGGACATTAAGCTTTATGTGAAGGAAGTTGGAGTTGTTATTGCATACAATTGACTGAGTAGTGATCTGAGTGGTCGTTCATTGGTTAAGCATATTGCTAATGACATCTGTACAGACGCTAGCTGATGATGTTAGCTAGTGGCTTAATGCACTTTAATTCAACCTTTTAAAGATATTTTGACAATAATTCCAATTCTTAATTAATTATAAATAACCATAACTAGTGAGTCACTTATACAAAAATATTATTTTTCAAAAAGTTACTTGTTTTTATAAGTTAACTTACAAAAAAAATAAATAAATAATACAAAAATATTAAAAAAAAAATAAATTCAAATAGTACCACTTATCCTTCCGGCCACGACCACCCTTCCTCAGCCAATCTCCCATTCCGGTCAGCCACCAAGCGTTCTTACCAGCTACTGATTTCATCCCTACCCCTCACTGTCACGCACCCCACCTAAGGTCGGCCCTGATGTTAGGCCCAAAGGGCTACCGCCCAAGGTTATTTCAAAAACAGCTAGCAAGGTAGAAGGGGGCCTCTAAAATGGGCAAAAAAGATAACAAAAAACTTAATCTCAACCGTTACTCTGTATTCTTTTGAAAAAAAAAATTTGTTAGGTATTTTTTTGAAATTTTTTTTTATTTGGTACTTTTTTGAAAAAAAAATTTATTAGGTATTTTGTGACACTTTTTCCTAATTTTTATGATGCCGGTAGAAGCTTGTCTTGCTATCTTGCCAACCTATGCAGTACCATAACCTGTGAAGATGGTTGTGCCTGTAAAATGCACCAAGGGGTCAGCAGGGCTTGGAATGGTTTTTTGGGGACACACTCCGACACCCAAGTCAATATCTGTCTAAGACAATTTACCTAATAGGTCCTTCCAGGAACATAGTGGCTACAAGGTAGATTATTACTTAGGACTAATTTTGACGTGAGATCTTTATGATTACTATAGAAAATATGCTTAGTATCTGACAAATGTTCTTTTGAAGATTAATTAGAACAGTTGTAATTACTCTCTTATATTTATTATTGTGTTGTTAATGTTCTTCTGAAAATCTATGTGGGTCCTTGAAATTTAGTTGTAATAACGTTTTAGCAATAAATTACTTAGAGTTCTTTGTATCTCTCTCTTAATAGTAGAATTTACCTCATTGAAGTGCCCCATGAAGTGTATTTATAGTCCAGCATTGTGCATGTAGAATGAACCTTTTCTTATTTCATCAATCCCCAAAATTCTTTTGCATTTGACTATTGTTGTCTTTGACGTGTTGAGTTCTCCTTTACTTTGGTGGTTTTTCCTCTAGTTAAAATGTCGGTCTTTGCTTCTTTTATTAACACGTGTCCCACTAGCTTGTAATAATCTTCTACAATGGACAAGTGCCCTCATAATCGCATGACCTTCCAATGCACTAATATGCTTAATGCATATTCAATACTTGTTCAGTCTTCCCATATAAATTTAGCCAAATCTCCTAATTTTATTATTTTCTCCCAAATTAACATTAATTTAATCAGGGGCGAATTCAAACTCAGGCCTCCATGGGCCATGGGCCAGGTTATGAAAAGAAAAATCAAAAATTAGAATTTTTTGTACATAGATTAATATAAAAGGAAGAAGAAGCATAAATATATCTTTAAAATATAAAATTACATCTTAAAAATTCAAGACGAATTCTTTGTCAGAAAACCAAAAACATATAAAAAAACTATGCCGCATAGTGCCTATTGGACTGTTGAATGTTGATGGTGCTTGCTAGACTACTAGTGTAGTAGCTTGCCGGAGAGGAAGACAAAAGAAAAATGAACATTGATATGAGGTGATAGGTCTTAATTTTATATTTTTTTTGAAAATCATCTTTCCTTCATTTTTTATGTACTTTTTTATTTTTTAATCATAATTTAGCTTTGTTTTTCTATTATTGATTATTGATATTTAATTATGTTTATAATATAATAATTTAGCTTTGTTTTTCTATTATTGATTATTGATATTTAATTATATTTATATATATATATATATATATATATATATATATATATATATATAAAAGTATAATCATGTATTAGAGGAGAAGGTATAAATCATTTTCAATTAATTTACTTTATAGGTAAGTGAAAGTTGAACAAAAATGCTATAGACTATAAGTTTGTATTTTTCGGTTAATGACTAATTTATTTTTTAATTGGGTTTCACATGAAAGTCATTATATAAGTTTAAGAATTGTTTTAATTCAATTTTATACATCTAGAAATAGATATCGAATATAAATATATAGGATCATTTACCAACAACAGCCTTAAAATTTGCTCAATTTCAAATAAACAGCCTCAAACTTCGTTTTTTTTACCAACAACAGCCTTCAACTTAGGAAACACGACATCGATACAGCCACTTCATCGAATAATCTGCTAATTGACCGGTTACCATGCTCAATGAGCTTTGACTTTCCCTTAATTTCACTATTAAAACTAATTACCCAATTATCTCTAATTAAACCCTTCTTCCCCAACCTTTCTCTAACCCACCTCAATCACCTCCATTTTCCTCCTTCATCAACACCACCACCACCATCACCACCACCATTAAAATCCCTCCTTTAATAACAACCCAATTAAAACCAACCCATTAAAATCCCTTCTTTAATAATAGGAAAGAATGGGTTTCTTCTACTGTAATGAAAATAGAAATTGGAAGAAGAAAGAGTGGTTTTTTTTTATTATGTAGCAATATTGGAATGATTGAGGATTTTTCTGGATTTTCTATTTCATTGAAATAGTTTTTGGGGGTGCATAATATGATGTTTTTGGATTTTCTAGAGTTTTGAAAATGGTGGTGGTTTTAATTGGGTTGTTATAAAAGGAGGAATTTTAATGGTGGTGGTGGTGTTGATGAAGGGGAAAAATGGAGGTGATTGAGGTGGGTTAGAGAAAGGTTGGGGAAGAAGGGTTTAATTAGGGATAATTGGATAATTAGGTTTAATTAGTGAAATTAAGGGAAAGTCAAAGGTCATTGAGCATGGTCAACGGTCAATTAGCAGGTCATTCGGTGCAGTGGCTGTATCGATGTCGTGTTTCCTAAGTTGAAGGCTGTTGTTGGTAAAAAAAACAAAGTTTGAGGCTGTTTATTTGAAATTGAGCAAACTTTAAGGCTGTTGTTGGTAAATAATTCAAATATATAATAAGATTTTTTATTAATTAATTGTTTTTATTATATTTATATTTTAGGTTAAATTATGAAAAGAAACACTATTGATTGTTATATTTCTAAAAGCAAAACACACTCGTGCTCCGATTTATAAAAGACATGAGACATTTAATTATATTAAAATGACCAACCTTGTATTTTATCGGTGAATGTTTTTTAATTATTGACTATCGTTTTGGATTTATGTTATAAATCGTTAATTTTGAAATAAAATTAATAAGATAAGTTATGCACTACACTTCATTGATCAAAAAAAAAATTTTTTTAAAAAATGCACTAAACTTCATCATATCTTGGCCGAGGTGATAATATATTTCTGAATTCGCCCCTGAATTTAACCCTCCTAGATAGTTATCCATCATAACTACTTATGACTAATATTTTACATAATACAGTAGCAAATATGCTTCAATTATATAATAAACTGATCAAGGTTGAAAATAAATAAATAAGATTCATTTTTAGAAATTATATAGCCATTTAACAAGAAAGAAATAATTTCTTATAATACAGGTGGATGTGCTAAAAGATTTAGCCGCTGGGCGATGGACATAATAATTGGTCATTCCAATTAAGATAAATTCAATTGGACCTTTGTATTTTAGTTTTAAAAGATAACGTTTTCATGAATAAACAATCATATTAACCACGTTGTATAATTGATAATATGTAATTTTTTATAACAATAATACTCGTATCTATTTATTTTACTTGTCTTATTTATTTTTTCACGCGTATCGTAATAATATATTGTAGCCTTTAATACCTTTAGTTATACATAATAAAAAGTTATGAAAAATTAATATTAATAATTCTTACATTGAGACAAATTAAAGAACATCTCCCTTGACAATATTTTTACTTATAAATATAGATTAAGAATAAAATATAAATTAAAAGTGATTAACAAAAAATAATAAAAAGTAAATGGGAGTCCTTTAAGTGAATAGGAGGGGTAACATTCACCTATATCAATATTTCTATTACAGAATTACAGTCGGTAGCGTGATCCCCGGCGTCACAGGCAAGCGGTTATAAATACGTGTTTCATTTCCAACAATTTCAACACTAATTCCCCAATTAATCCAATAAAAATAATAATAAATGCAATAAAAAAAATTAAAACTTTGGGATAATTTTTGAGGTTACGGTGGTACCAGAATTATTATCCTGAATATTTCCCGAGCAATTAATAAGACAAAATATAAAAAAAAAAATATTATTGCTATTTGCTACCATTATCATTCATCAATATGTGCGGAATTCTTGCAGTGCTTGGTTGTTCTGAAGATTCTCAGGCTAAAAGAAGCCATGTTCTTGAGCTTTCACGCAGGTAATTTTGATTCGATCCATTTATTTTTATTTTCATAGTTATGTGTTTTGATTACATTTTATAAATTTTGAACGGCAAAATGTGTTTAAATGAGAGTTTTCTACCCTAAAATTGGGCAATGCTAAAAATCATATTGTTGCATATTTGCATGATTGCATCATTCATTAAAATTTCAAATCAATGTAAGAATAAATTATATTATTACAAAGTATATAGTTACTATGTTAATATTTTTCTGATTCAAAAGTACGTTATGGAGAAATTTTTACTTGTAAGGGGTCGCTTGGATTGAGAGTGAATATTTAAGGTAGTAAAAAAAGTCAAACTAATGTAAAAAAGGTAATTATACGTGCAAACGAAGTTATTAATATAATTGTGATAGAGATAGAATATGACTAAATTAAAAAAATGAATAGAAAAAGAGTTTGGTTTCACTCATTTGAGGGTAAAGAATTCCTCCACCTCCCCCTAGGATAAATTTATACCCCAAAAGTAAGAGAACTTATTGCTATTTTCTCTATTTTTCATTATCTTCTAATTTATTGTTCCACCTTTCTAACAATCAAATTCCTTTAATCACCTACTTAACTAACTTCAAATTCCTACTTTGACTTTTATTGCCCCTTAAATATTTGCTCTCAATCCAAGCGACCCCTAAGATGGAGTTTCTTATGGGAACCGTAGTTGACTTGATTCCTTAAAACATAATATTAGAATTAACGTGATAAGAGCTCACGAGTTCGAATTTCAACTCACATATTCTTGGGAGAGATGGTCTCTTAGAGAGATATCTCTGGGCCGACTCATTATATATTTTTTAAAATATTATAAATAACCATTAAGGAGGTGGACATTTAGGCTATTAAAAGTAAGCATTAATGATAATGTAAGTAATCATTAAGAATACGATAAGTGAATATTAATCTTTAATGGGTTGGACTTAAGATTTGTCTCTCAAAGAGACGGTCACTCAACAAATTAGCTGATGTCTTCATTTAAGTGGAATATTTAGCACCTGTGCACATTCACACTTTTAGCCAAAGAGAGGTTGTGTTAACAGTAGAATAAAAGGTGTATCTTAAAAGTTCTATCAATGGACTTTTAACTATCATTAAAAATTTTGATCATGTTTTAGTTTGGAGTTTCCCCATCATACATAATTATATCTTTTAAGATAAGATGTATCACATCATTACTTTATTAAGATCATGATAGTATATATGGAGGGTCGAGTTTCATTGCGAACTCTGCTTAAGTGTGAACCGTGTAAATCTTGTTATTTTTTGGCAAAATTCTTTTTTTCTAGTTTTTTCAGTGGTTTTTATGGTCGAAAAGTAACACGTTTTTGCCAAAATAAAACACTTTTCAAAAGTGTTACTTTTATATTAAAATATGTTACTTTTTAACAACAAATATTTCACAAAAAATAGTAATACGTTTTTGCCAAAAAATAACAAGATTCGCAAAAAATAGTAGTACTTTTATATATATATATGATTTTGAATCAAATTGTTTGAAGTTAAGTCTATTAATAATTTATATAGGTCTGAGCAGTAGGTGGAAAGTTGCTTTTTTGAAATTTTTAAATATTATTTGTTGAAAATGAAAAAGAAAAATAGGAGTAATTAGATATAGAGTAGAATAAAAATAGGAGTAGATATAACTTTAAATGATTAGTTTTTATTAAAAAAGGAAATGTAGCAAGTAATATAAAATTTTCCAAAATGGAAAATGTAGCAATTATTATGGAACGGAGGAAGTATATCCGTGAATTTAATAGTTTGGGACATACTTTCTCCGTTCCATTATACTTGCTGTATTTGACTGTTTACGCAATCCAATGCGTTATTTTGTTTATTTATATATAAAACTATACAAATCTAAAAATTATAAAAACTTAATATTATAAAAGTACGCGATTAGACGATTCAAACAAGATTCCTTTTGACTATATTTTTGATTACACATTATCGCAATAAGTAAAATAAACTTGACTATATTATCACTTTGTCTAGTCTATTTTATTCGAGTAGAAAACTCCACTTTAGAAGGCAAATGATGCAAGAAAAGATTTTATTTTTTTATTTTTGTATCAGAAAATGGAAGATATTAACAATTGGAGTAAGTTAAGAACATTAGGATGAAAATTGACAGCAATAAAGGTTGGTGAAGACTTTTTAACCATTGGTTTGGAACTGAGTATAGTTTATGTTATCCAAATGTACCATTGGTGATTTCAGATGATTATAACTTATATTTATAAATCAACGGCTAGTATCGCGAGAAACTCTTAGGCCCAGTCTATCAAAGCTTATTTTGTACTCTTTTTTCACATTTTTTTTATGCGCCCACTTAATAACAAATGGTCTCTCAAAGTACTCCTTATATTCCTTTTTGTTCTTCCCATTTGTTTTTTTTTCAAAGTTTTCAAAGCAATTTTCGAGCTCCAATAATTCTGAATAAGTATTATAAAAAATTATAAAAAATACTCCCTCCTATTCACCACAAGTGTCCCATTTGCTTTATGCACTCTATCCAATGCACTTATTCAATCCTTAATATCTCTAATTATGCATAATTAAAAATTATGGAAAGTTGATATAAATAATCCTTGCATTGAGACGAATCAAATAAGATCCTACTTGACTATATTTTACGTTATAGATTAATAATAAAATGCAAATTAAGAGTAAGAGATGAACAGTGTCCAAAAAGCAAATGAGACACTTGTGAAGAATAGGAGGGAGTATATGATAAAAATTATACATTAAGACGAATCTAACAAGATCTCACACGCGTATATTTTATCATCTATATCTATTTATGTCTTTCCAAAATATAATATTCTAAACGGAAAGAATATTAAGAAACGGAGGGAGTAGTGTATAATGACAGTTCTCAAGGCTTTAAATTGGGGCAGTTTAGGATAATTAGTAAAATAAGTAAAAGATTGGTCGAGCAAAATCACCATTGCATGTGTGTTCAAGTAACCTGAGTACCTTTTCTCCTTATTATATGTTACAATCCAATTTTAATTGCATTTTGAAAAACCTATTCCTAAAAATCCCATATCTTTAGTTTATTAGGTTATAAAAAACTTACCTATGTTATTTATCCATGAAAATTCGACTAATATCTTTTTTTATAACTTTTAACAACCAAATATTTAAAAAAGGGATATTGAAGCTTTTAAAAGAAAATTAATGTTAAGGTCGAGTTAAGAAGTTAAATGAAAGTTCATGACTTTTAAATCTGATCATCGTCGTCAGCATACATACAAATATCCTGCTCGAAAACAATATTTCGGTGAATAATGGTTATGGACAATTTACATCCATGTAGTGAATATTACTCCAAAATATGAAAGCCCTACATAAAGAGAAATATGAGCGATATCGTTATCTCAGGAGTAAAACGACATGAAAAAACAACATCAAGCAAAGATAAAGTAGATACATTAGAATAAATACATTGAGTAAATAAATAGAAAAAAAAGCGGGTAAAAGCAAGTAAATACTAGCTAAGGCAAGAAAAGCAACTAACGAAAAGCACAAGTAACGATATGGTACAATGTTAAAGTGTCCATGTGTCATCCACATGTGAGTTGTCTCACATCAGATTCATAAACTCAAGGAGCTCCTACTATCACCAATTGGTTTTAGTAGTGAACCTTCTTTGGAGTTATGAATGAACTACTTCTTTTCCTCCTTGTTTGAGTTGGCCAGACCCATTTTCTAAATTCTGTCATACAAAAATGTGTTAGATTGAAGCATCGAGGTCCGGATTGGAGTGGTATTTACCAGCATGGAGATTGTTATCTTTCTCATCAACGTCTCGCTATCATTGATCCTGCTTCTGGTGATCAACCTCTTTACAATCATAACAAATCTATCGTTGTAACTGTAAGTCTAATTTTTTTACGGTTCTTTAGTTTCTTTCTTCTTGATCATATATTTCATATAAATAAAATGAAATTGTACAGGTTAATGGTGAAATTTACAATCATGAGCAACTTCGGAAAAGTCTTCCAAATCACAAATTCCGAACTAATAGTGATTGTGATGTTATTGCTCATTTGGTAAAGCGCATTTAATTTTAGCTCATTCCGTTTTAAATTGGCCGGCTTATTGACCTAATTTTCTCCATTAAAAAACCAATTTTTGCTCATTACATTTTATCATTACAATTTGGATCATATACCCATCAGGTACTCTCTTGAGAGATCGTATTTTGTAAAGACGGCTCTCAAAAGTCCAATCCAATTCTAAATATAGAGTTATAACAATAAATATTTAGAATTGGATTGGGCTTTTGAGAACCGTCTTTACAAAACACGGTCTCAAGTAAGAATTTGTGTCTACCAATTGGTAAAACATGTTGATAAGGTGGATCTAAATATTACATTAAAGTGGGTTCAAAAATTCAGATATTAAGTGAATAACAAAGTAATTAATGCTATATAACTCAAAATTTTGCCATTAGTAATGCTGACATTTCAATTTGTCAATAATCAATATAGAGTTACCATAAAATAGATATGATACATATGTGAAACATAGAAATATCAAACAATTTGTTGAGTTAATATTGTGCAACTTAACGTGTAAATAAAATTTTTTAATTGGCGATACTAACAAAAATGATATAAGCGTTCTTATAACAATGGTAGACTTCAATTCAATGATTTAAAATTTTGTTTATTCATTTGATTTTGCTACTATGATTTTAATTCGTCTCATTACAAAGATTATTAATATCTCTAATCATGTATTATAAAAAAATTATAAAATATTTGATATTAAGAATCTTTGTAACGAGACGAGTCAAACAAGATTTCGATTGACTATGTTATAACTAATAGATTAAATTAATCAGAAATTAAGATTGACGAATCAATATTGGTATTTTTCTAATGTTGCAACTAATTTAAAATTAGTTTTTTTTTTGGTTATGGTTTAGTATGAGGAGCATGGAGAAAACTTCATTGACATGTTGGATGGAGTGTTTTCATTTGTGTTGTTGGACACACGAGATAACAGTTTCATCGCAGCTCGCGATGCTATTGGTGTTACTTCCCTTTATGTTGGTTGGGGCCTTGACGGTAATACAATGTTTTCTCTTATTTTGATGAAGTATATGTTATATGATTTTATATTGTAATATATTAGTAGTTATAATACGTGCATTATTAGAAGTTTATCTTGTTTTTTTTAACTCGTTAATTAATTAGTCATTAAGATAAATCTAATGAGATTTAACTTATCTGATGTTTTTCTATCATTTGATGTTATTCATGAATTGTGTACAAAAGTGAATTTGGTGCAAGCTTAAGTATAGGTAGTAATTCCTATGTTGATCGGGAGGTTGGATTTACATAACCCTATTCTAGTGATATCAAAGATGTTGTTTTCGATTGATCTTCAATTGCAGATATTAACTACAACTAAAAATAAATGATAGGCTTAAATGTTTTAAGGAATCGCACTAATAAAACGAAGTCTTCCATTTTTTGAATTCAGGATCGATTTGGATCTCATCAGAGCTTAAAGGGTTGCTTGATGACTGTGAGCATTTTGAGACTTTTCCACCTGGCCATTTGTATTCTAGCAAAACTTGTAGTTTTCGTCGTTGGTATAACCCTCCTTGGTTCTCAGAAGCTATTCCTTCTACTTCATATGACCCTTTATTCCTAAGGCGTGCCCTTGAAAATGTGAGCACTTTTGAGTTAAATTTCGAGTTGTTCACGCATATGGATCTAGATTGTATGTACACTCTATTGATTACATATTGTATGACCTTTTTATTGATGAGAATTATCAATATTATTATCATATAGGCTGTTATCAAGAGGCTAATGACTGATGTGCCCTTTGGAGTGCTATTATCCGGAGGCCTAGACTCATCGCTAGTTGCGTCGATTACTTCTCGTCATTTGTCTGGAACAAGAGCTGCTCGACAGTGGGGATCACAGCTGCATTCCTTCTGTGTCGGGCTTGAAGGATCCCCTGATTTAGCAGCTGCTCAAGAGGTGGCTGATTATTTGGGAACTGTCCACCATGAGTTCCACTTCTCAGTTCAGGTACCTGCTTCAAACATCATCAATGTCAATATTCTAAGTTTTTAAGTCATAAATTAAGGACAATGCTAAGATTTAAACTTTGTGGTAGGATGGTATCGATGCTATTGATGATGTTATATACCATATTGAGACTTATGATGTTACAACCATTAGAGCTAGCACGCCAATGTTCCTCATGTCACGTAAGATTAAATCTCTTGGAGTTAAAATGGTTATCTCCGGAGAAGGGGCTGATGAAATCTTTGGTGGGTATCTCTACTTTCATAAGGCACCTAACAAGGAAGAGTTTCATCAAGAAACATGCCGCAAGGTAATGTTCCTTTGAAATCAACACTTTTATGACCAATTAATACGTTCATATCAATATTTGATTGAGACTTTGACATTATCGTTGGCAGATAAAAGCCCTTCACCAATATGACTGTTTAAGAGCTAACAAGGCAACCTCGGCTTGGGGTGTTGAGGCTCGAGTTCCATTCCTTGACAAAGAATTCGTCAATGTCGCCATGTCAATTGACCCTGAGTGGAAGATGGTATTATAGATCAAATTAGCAATTACTTTTTCGTAAAGTCTAAGTTGAAAAATAAATCTAAACTATAAGTTTCCTTGCACTAGATCAAACCCGAAGAAGGACGTATGGAGAAATGGATTCTTCGAAAAGCTTTTGATGACGAGAAGCAACCTTACTTGCCTAAGGTAATTAGATTCATACAACTCAAAAATACCGTAAATGTTGTTCACTTTGATACTGATAAGTCTAATCGAGATATTATTTATGCAGCATATTTTGAACAGGCAAAAAGAGCAATTCAGTGATGGTGTTGGGTATAGTTGGATTGATGGACTTAAATCCCATGCTGAACAACATGTACATACCATACCTACACATAATCAATTGTATAATGAAATTATGAAAATTAATTTTAGGTTCATGTTCCCGAATTCATCCTTCAGGTGACAAATAAGATGATGCAGAATGCAGGAAACATTTTCACACATAACACTCCAGCCACAAAAGAAGCCTACTATTACAGGATGATCTTTGAGAAGTTTTTCCCTCAGGTGATTTACTCGAGGTTACAATATCTCATTTGCTTTAAATTATACTTATGTAACATATGTGATTTGAGATAATAGATATTGGTGAATATGTCACTCGGCTATGGTTAAAGACTGATTTGTCGCTATTGTCTTTCGAGTTGTTCATTATAGCTTTTGATTAATTCGAATGTGGCTTGAAATTCCTTCATGCAAATTCTTTTGCACCATGTTTTTTAAAAAGCTATAAAAATTGGATTCACACAAGTTTTATAAACACTGCAGAATTCTGCTAGGCAGACAGTTCCTGGAGGCCCTAGTGTGGCATGTAGCACAACCAAGGCCATTGAGTGGGACCAAGCTTGGTCGTCGCACCTTGATCCCTCCGGTAGGGCAGCTTTTGGGATTCACAATTCTGCGTACGAGCAACAACATGCCGGTGCAAATAATAATATTCCAGCCAACATGAGTAGTGTGATGCCTCGGGTGATTGGAGTTCCTGGTCTTGATCTTGCTATTAAGAGCTAATAATTGAAGGGTAGATATGGTTTAATCATGTCACTTATGTTAGTTACTAATATAGCATACTAAATTAAGTTATTGTTGGCTAATATTTTCTTCTAGTGAAAGGTAGATCATGTATAATTACGACCTATTAAGGTGTTAATAATCGTTGCTTTGGTTGGAAGGATGCAGTAGATTCGATGTGTCGATGTCTAATATATTAGTTTCTTTAGTTTTGAGGTACACGTTTGTGTTATGTTAATGTAAATCAATAAAATTACTACTCGTTGTTACTCATTTAAGCATGTATTATCTTTAATAAAGTATGAGTTGGTGAGAATCGAATTTTATGTCCCTTAGAGCAAGTACCTCAATCCTTACTTGTAGTCTTACACAATTTTATTTGGTGGTATAAAGTTTTGTTGGTGTTATGTGATCTTTGGGTTATTGTTCTTTAAATGCTTTTAAGAGGGTATGATTGCAAAAGAAAAGAAATTTTTAAAAACATTTTCTGTTGAGATATGATATTGAGCTATACTTTGTATACTGACTGCAACCTTTGTATGGGTTATTCTTAGTTGCTTGACAATCTTTACATTGCAGCTGTATGGAATTTTCAATAACACAGCAACAACAGGCGCAGGTATCTACACGTCAAATGATACATCAGCAAGCACCAACACGTTTTTTTAGTTGTTCTGTTTAGTGTTTGTTTCTTTTATATGATGTAATTAGTTTGTTATGTTTTATATAGGTTGTTAGGGAGTTTGTTAGTATTATTATAACAAATTGTATAACTAATTCCCTCCTAGCATTTTCTTAAGGCCTATATAAGGAGTTGTTTTCTCCTGATGCATTGTACAAATTTGTAAGAGAGTTATTATCGTATTTTACAAATATTTAATATTAATTTAACATCTAAACTCGCATAGCGTCACCCATATACGCTTAAATTCTATTATAAACACTATAAAATAAGGATAATTGGGTAAGCACTTAACAAGTAGCATATATATTATTTATATATATTATGATTATATGAAAAGAAAATAAGTGTTGGGGGCATAATTCATACGTAGAAGAAAAATAAAAATAGACAATTTAATATTTATAAGGGTCCAAGGGGCGGGTCTAGGGTCCGGATATTGGACTCGGACTCGGACCCGCCAATTATTTTTTAGACCCTTAAAAAAGGGGCGGGTCTGGGGCGGGTCCAATAGGGTCCTGGACCCGTGATCATCCCTAGGTGGGATTAAAAAGAGGGAAAATGGCAGTGATCATTGCTTTATCGGAAAAGAACAAGATTAACGTTCATAGATGGAAGCATTAAAAGAAGTATTTTAAATGATAACTATGCCAAAGCATGGGATAGGGTCGATGACATTGTCATTAGTTGGCTTCTTAATGCCATGAGTGACAAAATTACACAAAGTGTTCTATAGATCAAGACTGCAAAAGGTATTTGGGAAGAATTGGAGAAAAGGTTTGGACAGTCATCCTCTCCTCCAATGTTCACCGTTTAAGAAGTGTTTAGTAAGCCAGTACAAAGACCAGACATGACTATTGAAGATTTCTTCACAAAGATGAAGGGTCTTTCGGAGGAAATTGATGGTCTTGATCCTATGGTTTAGTCCCATATAAAATGGAGACTATTTTTAACCGGTTATTGTGTGGTGTGCCAAATTGAAAAAATCAAGAGAGATCACCAAAGTAAGAAAAATACTTATTCTTTCATTTGCCAATTAATTAAGAATATTTTTCTTATGCAATATCTTAGTTTTTATCCTTTTTAGAGTAAATATTTTTGTGTGGTGAATATATCTTATGTCCACCGTGGTGGACAAGAGAGATCACCAAAGTAACGACTTCTTAAACGGAAAATATTTCTTATGTCCACCGTAGCCAATAGTTTTTATCGTTTTTAGAGAAAATATTTTTGTGTGGTGGACAAGAGAGATCACCAAAGTAAGAAAATATTTCTTATGCAAGAGCATCCATAGCATGAACATAAAAAATGGAAAGTGGAGAATAATGTTGGAAGTTGTTAAACAAAAAGCTACGGTTAGTTTTAGGTGTTATTGGCTAAAAAATTAGGATTAATTAGATTAAAACCTAATTAACTTACTATTTTCATGGAGAGATATAATGAGACTTATTCTCATCCTTTTAATTAGCTCTAGATCATTTTTAGGTGGTTATTTAATTTTTGCCAATCAATAACTTATGCAATAGTTTAATTTCTAATCGTACATATCAACTAAAAAATAGAAAAAAATAATTTTTACATAATTTAGCTGACGCACTTCTCTAGACCTGCGTCTTGGGAACACTGTACTGGCTCCATCAGCGATTTTCATAAGATCATCAAACTTGGAACAATAGACGTTCTATCTACCTTAGATGTCCTAAATGATCTTCTATATCTGACTCTTTTGACAACTTTGACTCGTACAATATTCATTGACCAAGTTCTTTTTAGTTTCCATCAACGATTCAACAAACCGGATATATGACCTACAAAACAATCTCTAAAATATATTTGTTTATTTAAAGTGAAGTCATCATCAAAACCTAATAGGGCCAACAATTTCCCCCTTTTTGATGATGACAACCTTATGAACAAATTAAGTAAAATAGAGTAAAACGAAAGTCATTGAGCATGCTAGAGATTAAAACAACTCTATCTATTAACTTAGCAAATCAACTCGTAACAATATAATTTACCAAGTATTCAAGACAAACCAATGCACTCAAATATTAATATTTAAAAACATAAAATATAATTCGCCAAGTATTCAAATCAAATATGTTTTTAAATAATAAAAAGTTGTTAACATAAACTACTTACGATTTCCCTAGATCAATTACTGTGTGTTAAACTTAGGTTTACATGAGAATAATGGAACTAATCAAAAACGATAATTTTATTATTAGAGCTTAAAAAATATTAAATACCATAGTAAAAAATGAACATGATCGAGTAAACAAAAAGATCATACTTAATAAAAAAATCATAAAATCAGAGCAAGAAAAATGTGCATATGTTTAAGCATTGTCAGAGCAACTTAAGCATTAGAAACTATGGTATTCACAAGTTCTCTTAACTTTGTTGCATTCTTCCCCCTTTTGACATCAATCAAAAAGGATAGACTTAATCAAACCACAACACTAATAATATTAACCAAAGAAGGATAATAAGAAGCAGCAAACATCAAAGCAAATACCATAAAATGATCAAGATATGCAAATGAGGAAGCATCATAGACCAAATGTAAAATAAGATGGAGATGAAAATAGTAGCATAATTGTTCAACAAAAGAAGTTACACCAATGCGTACCAAAGCTGGTACATCAACAAAAGACAAAGAAAATATTGTTTGAATACTTAGAAAGAAAGACGGTATGACCAACAAACATAAATAAATTAGTGGAGCAGAAGGAGGGATCAAGCAACAGTTTCTTCATCAACAAACTCGGTCTGCAATTCAACAGTATTAAGCTTGGCTCCAAGACGAGACTTCATCTGGGACAGCTGATCAATGAGGGACACAAGTGAGACACGAATTTCATCTTGAAAAGTAAACAACTAAGACTGAAAATTATTAAACTTGGAGAGAACAAGGTCTAGGGTGGTAGTAGGAACAGTAGAGGGGTTAGCGGATGCATCAAAACCAGGTGAAGTGCGTGGAGGTGAAACCTGTGTAGTGAATGGTGGTGGAGTAGTAGGTATAGGTGATGGTGGTGCTGATGGAATATGGCGTGGTGGAGGTGTGGCTGGTTTTGGTGAAGGAGGTGGATTGGTAGGCTCTTTGGTGGAGTGTGAGGTTATTTCTTCATCCATTCCAACTGGACGCTTAGAAGCCAACCTACTACTCTTCCTTGGAGTGAGCAATGGTTTCTTCTTCACCGGCATAAGAACCTCCTCATCACTTGAACTATCATCGGATTCATTATCCTCAAGTTCCTCACCTTCCCCCTCTCCTAAGGCTTCCCCCTCACTCATAGCTTCCCCCTATTCCTGTGCCTCTTCTGCCTTTTCAGCATGGGCAGAAGGAAAAGTCTCCTGAACCTTATTCTCCTCTTCCTCCCTTTCCTCTCCTTTTTCTTCTTGTACCCCTTCTTCCTTTTCTTCCTCGCCCTTCTTCTTATCAGAACTAACTTCTTCAACCTCCTCAACAAAGTCCTCCAGTATCCCCTTTTCATTTAATTTTAGGTGCAAATTGTTAAGACATTTTGCACCTATTTTATTGTTAGTGCTCATGGGGAACTATAGACCATCCAAAGGAACACCAAATTTCTTAAAAACGTAAGTCAACAAACCTCCATACCCAACCATACATCCTTTTTCTATGCAATCAGACAAATGCGATATCATCAAAGAAGAAATTTTTTTTTATGTGATTAGCCAAACAATAAATCAATGTGGCATCACGAAGATTTACTTCGCTTCGCTTGGAATTGCGAGGCAAAATAAAGCGTCGTGCAATGTTGTGTAACAGCTTGTGGAGTGGTGACAGAGAATTGTGGCTAAATCTTTTCTTATCATTTATCCCTAAAAATTTTAACACCGTTTTTTCATTGATTCCCGAAAAAACAATCTTGGACCCAACGTAGTATGTATCAAACCCTACTGCAGGAACATTAAACCAATCGCCCAACATTAAACTACTAAACTCAATTTTTAATTTCCTTGACCATACTTGAACAAAAACCATTCTATATTGTGAAATTTTTTTTGAACTCACGCATCAAATTCGGGTAAATCGGGTTGCAAGAAAACTAAAACATCAAATTTTCCTAACCCTGATTTTGTAAAATAGCGTGTAATTGAGGGAATGGATTAGATTCATACCAGTACTTGTCTAGACCAAACCCTACTGACATTTCTTTGGCAATCTCTTCGACACTGTCAGGATCAGCTTGCTTGGTCCGTTTTGTTGATCTAGACGAAGAAACACCTTTTGAGGTAGAAATGGTTCTTTTTGTTCCGGCATGAATGGTGGTGGGTGTGCTTGATTTCTTTTGTTCTTGGGAGGAGGATGGTGGTGCATCGGTTGAAGGATAGATCACTTGCAACGGTTTGGGTTGTGAAGCTTTTAGGGTCTTCTTCCTTGCGGTTTTGCTTAAGGATGAAGATTTTGAAGGATTCATGGTGGATTTTAGAAAGTGAAGAAGGAGAAATGAGGTTGACGGTTTGGGTTGAGGAGTAATGAGTAGAGTACTTCCATTGAGTGAGTGATGGAGTGTGTGAATGAGTGATGTGACGTGAGGGAGTGGGTTATAAAGTAATGAATGGACGGTTACTCAAGAGGTTGTATCACTTCCTTTGATTAGTTTATTACGTGTGAACAAGGAGTGTAACGAAAAGTTCGCGGGTATATTCGTTGAATTAAGCGGTTAATAACGGTTTTTCAAAATACCACGATGATCTGACTCCCACTTTAATTTAAGTTGACCATTAAAAAAAAGAAAGAAAATAAAATGTTGTTATTTGTGGAAAAAGAAATATAGAAAATATTGAAAAGAAGAAATAAAATTAATATGTCCATTGTCCTCGTTTTTTTTTCGTTTTTAATATGAGGACTATAACATATAAGACGAACACATGCTATAATTGTCTAATCAACATGCAATCAAGAAAGCATTCATGGCACGTACTTAGAATAGTTGCGTACCTGTACCTTGCAATAATTGATTTCTCAATCACAATTTTTGTGGATGATTTAACCTTTCTAATTTTTCATGTTGTTTCGAGGTGGAGTGCTTGCATTAAACTTTAGTGGAGCTTGACCATTCCAAGTTCCAACCTCATCTTTTTCATATTGTTTCCTTGGAAGTAGTTTAGTCATAATATCTGCAATTTGCTCATTTGTATTGACATGCTTAACAATTATATTTTTATGCTCAATATTATCCTTGAGAAAATGATGTCGTATATGTATATGCTTAACCCTAGAATGATGCACGGGATCTTTTGATATGCATATGGCACTAGTATTATCACAATAAATAGGAACACATTTAAATATAATACCAAAATCTCTTAGCTGTTGTTTTATCCAAAGCATTTGGGAACAACAAGCTGCTGCTGCCACATATTCTGCTTCAGCGGTGGATAGTGCAACGGTGTTCTGTTTTTTGGAACACCAAGATACTAAACATGAGCCAAGAAATTGTACCATACCTGAAGTACTTGTCCTGTTCACAAGATCTCCTGCATAATCTGCATCACTATAACCTTTCAAATCATAGACATCACTTTTAGGATAAAATAGGAACAAGTCATTTGGTCGACTAGAAGTTAAATATAATAAAGATCCTATCATGCCTCTATACATAGTTTGGTCAACATTAATACCATTCGAATCTTCATCTAGTCGTACATTAGTAGCCATAGGTGTGTGGTTTGTTTTTGCATTATCTAAACCATAATTCTTTAGAAGTTCTTTAATAAATTTTTGTTGATGGATAAAAATACCATTATCCGTTTGTTTAATTTTCAAACCAAGGAAGAAATTTAATTCTCCAATCATACTCATTTCAAATTTAGCACTCATAAGGTTAGCGAATTCTTGACATAGTGATTCGTTAGTGGCTCCAAAAATAATATCATCAACATAAATTTGCACAACTAAAATATCAGAACCTCTATTCTTAAAGAATAAGGTTTTATCAATTTTACCTCTAATTAAATCATTTTCAATCAAAAACTTAGACAATCTTTCATACCATTGCCTACGAGCTTGTTTGAGCCCATAAAGAGTTTATCAAGCTTATAGACATGATCTAGAAAAGATGGATTTTCGAAGCCAGGTGGCTGTTCCACAAAAAATTCTTCATCTAGAAAACCATTCAATAAAGCACATTTCACATCCATTTGGTATAACTTAAAGTTCATAAAAGTAGCAAAAGAAATTAGAATTCGGATAGCCTTTAACCTTGCTACGGGAGCAAATGTCTCTGTATGATCAATCCCTTCTTGTTGATTGTATCCTTTAACCACAAGCCTTGCTTTGTTTCTTACTATGGTTCCATGCTCGTCCAGCTTGTTCCTAAAAACCCACTTTAGACCAATTATCTTTTTGTTCTTGGATTTCTGATCTAAGTGCCACACTTTATGTCTTTTGAATTCATTCAATTCATCTTGCATAACAACAACCCAATCTGAATCTTGTAATGCTTCTTTGTGATTCTTGGGTTCCAATGTTGAGAGAAATGCAAAGTGTACACAAAAGTTTCTTAGCTAGGATATGGTATGCGTGCCCTTATTTATGTCACTTATGATCAAGTCAAGTGGATGTGACTTTTGATGTTTCCACAGCTTTGGCAAAAATTCTCCTGTAGGAACATTTGTGGAAACAAGCTCATTGACTTGATTAACATTTCGTTCTCCTTCAGTTTGCTCATTTTGTTCATTTCTGGGAACAGCTGGATTGGGGATACCTTGTTGGTCCTGGTTTCCCGGCTGTTCCTGTTCTTGATTAGGCTCTTTTTTTTCTTCTTGAACCTGTTGTTCTCCTATGTTTCTAGGATCTTGCTCTCTATGTATATCTTCATCATCTTCCCAATTAGCAAGACCTATTTTAAAATTACATGTATCTTGTTCACTTGTCATAAAGTTAGTTTCATCAAAAAATAATGTGAACAGATTCTTCAACACACATAGTTCTCTTATTATATACTCTATACGCTTTAATTTGAGATGAATAGCCAAGAAATACTGCTTCATCACTTCTTTCATCAAACTTTCTTATATTACGTTTTCCATTAACATGAAAAAAACATTTATATCCAGACACGCGAAAATAGGAAATATTTTGTTTAATACCTTTAAACAATTCATAAGATGTCTTAGAAGTGATAAGTCTAATCAACACACGATTTAAAATATAGCATGCAGTATTAACAGCTTCGGCCCAAAAATTTCTACGGAGATCACTAGCAATCCACATGGTTCTAGCCATTTCCTCAAATGTTCTATTTTTGCGTTCTACTACACCATTTTGTTGTGGTGTCCTTGGTGCCGAAAAATTATGACTTATACCATGCTCATTACAATAATCCATAAAACTTGAATTTTCAAATTCTTTATCATGATCTGATCGAATGTGGACAAGTTGATAATCACTAGATTTTTGTATTTTATTAGCAAAATAAACAAATTCATTGAAAGCCTCATCTTTGCTAACTAAAAATATAGTGCATGTAAATCTACTATAATCATCAACAATAACAAATACATAACGTTTGCCACTACGGCTTTGGAATTTCATAGGTCCACAAAGATCCATATGAATTAATTCAAGTGGCTTTGAGGTGGTCACAATATTCTTTGGTTTAAAAGACGACCTAACATGTTTTCCTTTGGCACAAGGATCACAAACTTCATCTTTTTGGAATTTAAGGGACGACAATCCTCTTACTAGGTCTTTTGATCTTAGGGTATTAAGCGAAGAAAAGCTAGCATGACCTAATCGTTTGTGCCAAAGCAGAGGGTCATCTTCTATAACACTGAGATAAGTCAGACTTGTTTTGGGAACAATGTGGAGGTCCACAACATAAGTGTTCCCTTTACGGACTCCTTCCAGAGCAGTGTTTCCTGTGTCATTCCTAGAAATATTACAACTTTCAGAAGTAAAGTTTACAGGGTTACCTTTTTCACAGAACTGTGAAATACTTAGTAGATTATGTTTTAAATTCTCGACTAAAAATACATTATCAATTGTATGGGAACTTGACCTTCCTACTTTTCCTTTGGCAATGATTTCGTCTTTCATATTGTCACCGAAGGTCACAGTTCCTCCATCATAGGTTTCTAGTGAGAGAAATTTTGATCTATCACCTGTCATGTGCTTGGAACACCTAATGTCGAGATACTATGAGTTGTTCCCCCTCATTAGAAGGTGGAACCCATTCATCCTTGGGTTCCATGTCGATTATGCATGAATCATATTTCTTAATCCAAATCCTATCGACATAAATTTGGTTTGCTTTGTCGTGTTGTTCCTTTTTTATACATTGATATTTTAGGTGCCCAGTTTTGCCACAAAAGGAACAGACTTTACTACTAGGGTGATCAACATAGACCTTTTTCTTTTTATTATTCTTATTGTAACCTAGGCCTTCAGTACTCTTAGTTTTGGCTTCAAGAATCCATTTGGGAACTTCTTTGATTTTCCCTTTTCTTCTTGAATTTATTTCAAATTTTAATTTCTCATTTTCAATTATAGTGGATTCTAGGTCTAATTTTATCTTTTGGAATTCGGTACTAAAGTCACGAATAGATAAATCATTTATGTCCTTGTTTACGCCTAGCAATTTATATTGATACAATTCGACATTAAGAATAATGTTTCCTCTTTTACTTTTGCCAATGCTTCCTTTAACATGACTTTATTATCTAATAAATTTAAGAACCTATTTTGTACGTCGGATCAAAAAGAATTTAGGTAGGAAACATGGTCGTTACTTGTTTTAAGGTCTTTTTCAATTTGGAGACAGGTGGCGGTTTTTTCATCTAGATTTTCTTATGTCTCCATAAGCAATTTAATTAGTTTATATTTATCCCGTTTGAATAGGTGATTAGGAAATGTGTTAGAAGACAATACCTCTTTTTCTTTGGACTTTTCGTCATGAGTGGCCATGAGACATAGGTTAGCAGTTTCTTCTTCTACGGGGGCTTTTGTCTTTGCTTCGCTCTCGGATTCTCCCCATGAAGCAATCATAGCTTTGCGAAAGTCCGTCTCGTTGAAATTTCCTTTCATCGGTTGTCTTCCCGTTTCCCTTGCTTTCCCTTTGCCCTTCTCGTTCTTCCATTAAGGGCACTCCTTGATGAAGTGATCAATACTTCCACACTGATGGCATTCGTAGTTGGTTTTTGTATTTTCAGATCCTCTTTCTTTGTTGTTTCTTTGATTGGCTTATCTACTGTTCCTGAAGAACTTTTTAAATTTTCGAACCAACATGGCAGCCTCCTCTTCATCACATTCTGACTCTTCTTAATCATCCACTGCCAGGGCCAAGCCTTTGTTTTGGGAACTGTCAGTTATTCCCAGATGCAATTCGTGGGTCATAAGGGAACCAACCAACTCTTCTAGATTGAATTTAGTGAAATCCTTGGATTCCTGTATGGCTGTGACTTTGGCTTTCCAGCGTTCATCTTGAGGGAGACTCCTTAGAATTTTCCTGACCTGTTCATCGGCGGGAATAAGCCTTCCAAGAGAGACAAGTTCATTCGTAATATTAGTGAACCTTGTGAAAATCTCTTGGATGCTTTCTCTAGGTTCCGTAACAAACCTTTCGTAATTTGACATGAACAAGTTAATCTTGGAGCGTTTTACTTCACTTGTTCCTTCGTGGGTAACTTCCAGCAGATCCCAAATCTTCTTGGCAGTTTTGCATCTTATAATTCGGTTATGCTCGTTTGGTCCAAGACCATAATGAAGTAATTTGATGGCGGGAGCATTCATCTCCATTTTTTAGAAATCTTCTTTCTCATATACAGTGATAGGTTTTGGAACAATTTCGTTATTGGAGTTGGTAGTTGTTACCTCAAAGTCTCCAATTTTGATAACTCTCCAAACTTGATAATTTTCGGCTTTGATGAAGATCTCCATCCTATTCTTCCAATATGTGTAAATTTTACCATCGAACATGGGCGGTCTTTGAGTAGAATGCCCTTCTTCCATACGTTTTAGGCAATTAATTACAATTACAATTACATACATTTTCAACATCTCTAAAACACTAGGATATTGCTCTCAAGGTTTCCTGATCAAACGAGGAACATGACTCTGATATCAATTGTAGAAACAGTTAGAGATGGCGAATGCAATAAGAGGGGGGTGAATTGTTGTATTGTACTTTTAAGTATTCTAGCCCTGTTTTTGCGGAATATAAAATGAACAACAAATACTTAAACTAAAGCAAGAAAGATAAATGGAGACATGGATTTTACGTGGAAATCTTCTAGGCCTAATAGAAGGAAAAAAACCAAGAGCACTTGGGAAACTTCTCTTAATAAGTTTTAGGCAATTAATTACAATTACATAAAACACTTTTCTTCTCTTCTCAACTAGGCCACTTCTCTTCTCTTCTCTTTCTCTTTCTCTTTCTCACGCTTCCCCTAGACTTCTCTTAACTCTAGTTACAACAAACTCTCAAAAACCCATACAAAATATTTTCTATAAAAAGGATAAAAACTAAGATATTGCATAAGAAAAATATTCTTAATTTATTGGCAAATGAAAGGATAAGTATTTTTCTTACTTTGGTGATCTCTCTTGATTTTTTCAATTTGGCACACCACATAATAACAGGTTAAAAATAGTCTCCATTTTATATGGGAGTAAACCATAGGATACCTAACTTCCCATATTTCCATTATTCCTAAATGTGTGAAAGTGGAGAATAATGTTGGAAGTTGTTAAACAAAAAGCTACGGTTAGTTTTAGGTGTTATTGGCTAAAAATAGTTAAGTAGGATTAATTAGATTAAAACCTAATTAACTTACTATTTTCATGGAGAGATATAATGAGACTTATTCTCATCCTTTTAATTAGCTCTAGGTTATTTTTAGGTGGTTATTTAATTTTTGCCAATCAATAACTTATGCAATAGCTTAATTTCTAAACGTTCATATCAACTAAAAAATAGAAAAAATAATTCCTACATAATTTAGCTGACGCACTTCTCCAGACTTGCGTCTTGGGAACACTGTACTGTATCCATCAGCGATTTTCATAAGATCATCAAACTTGGAACAATAGACGTTCTATCTACCTTAGATGTCCTAAGTGATCTCTATATCTAACTCTTTTGACAACTTTGACTCGTACAATATTCTTTGACCAAGTCCTTTTTAGGTTCCATCAACGATTTAACAAACCGGATATATGACCTATAAAACAATTTCTAAAACATATTTGTTTATTTAAAGTGAAGTCATCATCAAAACCTAATAGGGCCAACATTTTTGAATAGCTTCTTGCCAAAGAGGATCTTGACAGGCTTCTTTATAGCAACTTGGTTTATTGTAAATTCAGTGATTATGCAAAGTTTCTTTGTGTGTAAAACTTAAGGCTTTGAACTAAATTAAATTGCACAAATGTGATGTGGATTGACCACATATATAATCTTTTAGGTATGTAGGTTTCTTTAGTGTTCTCTGCCCTCTTTGTATTTTTTCTAATTGACCTACGGATAGATCAGAGGACTCAGAACATATTTCTTTGTTGTTGATGCATTGATTTTGATTTAAATCAATATTCTGATGTGTATCTTCTGAGGTATACCTATGCCTTTGACATAAGAAATCATATCATTTCTGTTAACATAGTCTAAGCTTGACTTTGATAAGAAAAATTAATTTTTGATTCTGAGTTTATGATATGATAAGGAAAATACCTTTCTTGAAATTTAACATCTCTTGATACAAAAATAATTTTGATGTTAGATTGTAACCTTTTTAGCCTTGGGCATACCCAATAAAGACACATGGATTAGCCTTAGGATCTAATTTTCTCCTTTCTTTTTTCAATGTGGATGCATAGCAAAGACATCCAAAGGCTTTAGCATTTCATACTTTAGAAATTTTCCAAAAAGAACTTCATAACGGGTTTTGTTTTGTAATGTGCTTAGGGGCATTTTATTAATAACGAATGCAAGACACTATACAAAGTCACTCCAAAATGATATAGGCAACAAGGTTATTAGGATCGGGATTCACTACAAGAAAAATAATTTTTAACAACAAGTTTTAGCAACAACGACATTTTTCTCGTTGCGAAAAATACAATTTGTTGCAAAAACCATTGTTGTTGCTAAATAGTCGTTGCCATAAATATAATTTAATTTCCCACCACTTAAAATTATTTTCCGGTTTGACCCACATTTTTAGCAACGAAAAATTTAGTTGTTTAAACTAAAAAATTAATTTGTAACCACATATGTCGTTGCAAAAAATTTAAAAAATATATTGATACAAAAAGTCGTTGCAAAAACCTTTACCACAAATAATTTTTTGCAACAACTCTTTAGCTTTCAAAACCCACGCCTCTGTCAAACCTAAAAACCCATGCCTTCCTCCTTTTCCCTCCCTCTCAAAAACCCATTCCCTTTCAAATCTAAATTTGAAAAGCCACACACCAGACAACAACCCTTCTCAAATTGCCGCCCTTCTACTGCCGTTCTGCCGCCACATCGTACCTTTCTGCCGCCACGCCGTTCCTTTCTACCGCCACGTCGCACTTCCCTGGAAACCCACGTCTCCCTTCTGCCTCTCAAACCCCATTCTTACTTCTTCTCAAACCCACATCGCCCTTCTCAAACTTAAACATCCTTCTACCGCCACGAAGCGTTGCTGCCTCACCCATATCCGCCGCACCACCCAACGCACCCATTCTCACCACGACGCCTGGGTATATTTCTTTTTCCTTTTTTTTTTCCTTTTTTGGTTAATATGTTTGGCTATCTAAACTTAAAATGTCGTGTTTTCTCAAGCTTAAAATGTTTGGTTATCTAAACTATGTTGGGTTATCTGAAATTTATTATTAGAAGTGTTAGGTTATTGTTCTTGTTTTAAGTTGTTATTGTTCTAAATTGTACTTTAGTCTTAGAATTGTTCTTGTTCTTGTTGTGAATGGGGTATTCTTTAATTTCTGGGTTATAGATTAAACCTACAACTGGTAATCTTTGTGAAATTTGTGTGATTGATTTTGTGAAATTTTTGTGATTTAGAACATTTTGAGAGTAATTTGATTGGAAATACTGCTAGGGTTTGTGATTAGGGTCTGTGTTTAACTCAAATGGGCAGATATTACTTGTTGCTACTAATATTAATCTATATGATCCGGTTCAAGTTGAAGAATACCTACAAGAAAGATATTGATAATATGCCCTTGTATTATGTGCAAGCAATTTAAGATGATGGTTTCTTTTAGTTTGCTTTGGTCTTAGTTGTCCAAGATTTTCTTGTACAGTTTATTTTCCATTGAGAGGATAGATTTATTACTTTGGTTGTTCTTGAAGGGGGTGGGAGGATGAGCATTATTTGTAGCACATGTTTGAAAATGTTTTGTTTTTGATACATGAAGATCCAAAACAACTTATGGCAGAGTAGGTGTGATGCTATGCTCACTACAAACCCTCCTTTTTTTTTCTTTTTTTCTCCCCCAATCTCAGTGTGACTTCAGCAATGAGTTCAAATTCTTATGTTGCAGAGTAGAGTTTATCTCCTTGATTTTCTTGTATGTTTTTCTATTCTTGTAAAAGTGTGGTCTCATGATATGCATTTATATATAAAATTCACTGCTACTTGCCAAGAGTAGGTCACAGTGTTGATAATGTAACTCCACCTGTGGCCGTGATCCCTTAACAGTTGACCTTTTCAACAATTATCATGGAAACTACAAGTTGATCTTCTGTTTGCAGGGCCTCTGTTATTTGATCACATCACACAACCTTTTCAAATGTGAATCCAGGGTTGGTAACATGAATATGAACTCAAAATGTAGCATTTTTTGAAGCTCAATGATTAACTATGATTTTTCCTTAAGGACTTTGCTGTAAGATTCTACTGCTTCAATGTGCTGTTTTTTAGATAAGTATTTATAAATGTGATATGGATTTTATGATGATTGGAATTCTTATGTACCTACTGATTGCTTTTATAATGTGGTTAAACATAAGCTAAAGTAATGGCACCAATTGCAAAGTTACATAAAACTTCAATCTTTTGGTAAAAAGTTCTGTATGTGCAAACAACTTACTGGTATGTATGTGTTTAACTACATGTGTATGCATAGAGTTTGACATATCCACCTTAACTGATATAATATTGAAGTATATAGAATCTATTATATAACAAGAGTGGTGTTTAACTCTTTCTTCCTATTCACTTCATCCTCTAACTAGGTACATAAGACTTCTTTGGTTGTTTCATGTCTAAGATTATTTAGTCATTTTTTTAGACGAACTTTTATTGAGGTATTCTTTTTCATAGGCGTCTTTTACTAATAGCTCAATGATGATATATCTAATAAGATTTTCAGTTTATTAGTCTTTCGCAAATTCTATATTTCTTGCGCACTTAGCACAACAGATGGTTTATGTTTTTTGTTTATATTGCAGCATGTTGAAGTTCCTGATATGAACCAACAGCTGATGAGGTCCTATAGCACTAAATCTCGAAGTGGTGACATCTACAAACACTTTGAACGCGATGTTTATGTATTAAATGTTATGAACAACTGTTTTTTAACATCGACGTGATGTACATTTACTTATTATGTGGTTGTAAAAATATGCATTTTTTGTAAATAACTTTATTTCAATATTTAAATATAATGGTAATATTAGATATTTGATATTGGTTTAGATGGATTTATGTAGTTGGTTATATATATATATATATATATATATATATATATATATACAAGTAAAGTTGCAAAAAAAAGATTTTTAACAACGATGAATGTTGTTGCCAAAAATACAAAAGTTTTGGCAACAATTATAGTTGTTGCAAAAAATAGAGATTTAACAACGGTATACGTTGTTGCAAAAAATAGAAAAGTTTTAGCAACGACTTTTTTCGTTGTAATAAAGACCTGGGCGTTTGCAACAAAAAAATCTTTTGCAACCATAAAAGTCGTTGCGAAAAACATCAAACTTTGGCAACCACCAAAGTCGTTGCTAAAACTTTTAGCTACGGCTGTACCCGCAACAACTAAAGTCGTTGCAAAAAACATATTTAGCAACGAAAAGGTTTTTTTAGCAACGACTTTAGCCGTTGCTAAAAATGGTTTTTCTTGTAGTGATTCTACCTAGGATCGTTGAGGGGGTAGGATCGAAATCGGTAGGATCGGATCGTAGGATCGTGTGATCCTACAAATATGCATCAATGTGCTTTTAATTACCGATTATAATTTATATTTGTTATCCTTTTAAGTTGTTAGGTGTAAGTAAAAACTTTTTTGACTATTAAGTTTTGAACAAAAAAATACTTTTAGTTATCCTTTTTAAACTACAAATTAAAAACAAAAAACTTGTTTTTTATGAAGGTATTAATATAGTTATTTTAATTATATATTTATACATAAGTAAAATCTGTATTATATGAAAATATTTTACAATTGAAACTACCCATGTAGGATCGGATCGTAAAATCGTAGGATCGTAGAATCGTGTTATGATCCTATCACCTAAAATTTTGAGCTAAGTAGGATCGCACGATTCTACCAGATTAAGATCCTACCTACGATCCGAATCGGTGGCCCATTTTTGGATCGTAAGATCGTAGAATCGTAGATCAGAATCAAGATTCTGATAACTATGATAGGCAATTTAGATTGAAACATGAGAACTCTCATGACTTGCTCTAAATGCCTATGTTTCCTTTTCACAACCCCATTTTGTCGTGGGGTGTCAACACAACTACTTTGATGGGTTATACCCTTAGATTTAAAAAATTGCAATGTTTCTCCTTTTGAGAGTTCTTTTGCATTGTCAATTCTGACTTGTTTAATTTTGATATTGAACTGAATCAAAACACATTCATAGAATTTTTTTAAATGACTCTGAAAATCAGATTTGTATTTCATGAGAAAGACCCATGTGAATCTTGAAAAATGATCTACTATTGTGATGAAGCTATCACATTGTGTTCTAGTTGGGTGTCTCATAAGACCCAATACATCAATGTGCAACAATTGAAAAATATGTTATGTGTCTTTTATTTTTCTTGACAAGCTTGATCTTGCTTGTCTTGCAAGGAGTCATATGATGCAAAACAACTTTTTTCAAGTCCTTTTCCCTTCAATTTAGGAAACACAATTTGTATTTTATTGAAAGGCAAGTGCCCTAATCTGACATGCCATATCTTGAGCTTGTGAAGCTTCTCATTATCTTCATCACTTAAGCTTGCATTTGCAATATGTTTCCTTGTATTCATAACAACTTTAGAATCATTGTATAGGTAGTACAAAGCTCTTCTTGCATTGCCAAGAGGCAAAGACATATTCCTCAAGTTGTCTAGCATAACACATTCATTAGCACAAAACGCTAATTTGCATTGCATGTCTTTTGTTATATTGCTAACTAAGATTAGATTATAACAAAAGCATGGGACATTCAATACATCTTACAAGACTATATCATTGTGAATTCTAACATTACCTATGATGTCAACAACTTTAACTTGATTACCATTTGGTATCATAACACAATGATTTTTATTTGTTAAAGGTTTGTAACTATTGAATAGTGCATTATTATAACACATGTTATCCGAAGCTTCACTATCAATTATCCATGTATCATTGTTAATGACATTAAGACTTCTATTACCTGTTGATTGCACGACATTTGAACATACTGCCTCCTTCTGTTTAGTGCCAGTATTGTTTTGTTTTCTTAACAAATTGATTAGCTGGTTGTATTGTTCAACAATGAGCTTGGTATCTACATGACTTAAATCTTGTTTCATGACATCATTAGTCGAGCAGTTTCCATGTGCATTATTTGCCCTGCTATCATCTTTTTTCCAAAAATTTATTCTGAAATTTGGTGGATATCCATGAACTTTCCAACACTTTTCATAAGTGTGACCACTAATTTTACAATAATCACAAAACATATTGTTGCTTTGTCTCTTATTGTTATTTCCTTTGGAGTTCTTGTTCTTATATTCATTAAATTTTCTTTTCTCCACTCTACATGCAATGTTGTAATGTTGTGAGTCATTAGGAGCAATCTTGCTTATCTGTTGATGTACTTGTTCTTGCATAAGGATCCTGTATACTTCACTAGCAGATGGAAGATCCTTCATCATTAGGAGGTTTACTCCTTGTTTGGTGGTATCTACTGTTCAGTTTCATAATAAACTGAATTACTCTTGCTGATTGTTGACTCTTTAACACCTTTTGTGATAAGTTGCAAGAGCATCCACAACATGAACATACAACGGTGATAACTTCCAACATTTAGGAATAATGGAAATATAGGAAGTTAGGTATCCTATGGTTTAGTCCCATATAAAATGGAGACTATTTTTAACCGGTTATTGTGTGGTGTGCCAAATTGAAAAAATCAAGAGAGATCACCAAAGTAAGAAAAATACTTATTCTTTCATTTGCCAATTAATTAAGAATATTTTTCTTATGCAATATCTTAGTTTTTATCCTTTTTAGAGAATATTTTTGTATGAGTTTTTGAGAGTTTGTTGTAATTAGACTAAAGGGAAGTCTAGGGGAAGCGTGAGAAAGAGAAAGAGAAAGAAGGAGAAAGAGAAGAGAAAAGAACTGGCCTAGTTGAGAAGAGAAGAGAAGTGTTTTATGTAATTGTAATTAATTGCCTAAAACTTATTAAGAGAAGTTTAAAATCCCGAGTGGTCGTGGTTTTTCCTTCTATTAGGCCTAGAATGTTTCCACGTACTTGTCTCCATTTATCTTTCTTGCTTTTGTTTAAGTATTTGTTGTTCATTTTATATTCCGCAAAAACGAGGCTAGAATACTTAAAAGTACAATACAACAATTCATCCCCCTCTTGTTGCATTCGTCATCTCTAAGTGTTTCTACAGAATAGAACTAGAAGCTTTGGCTAAAAACAACACTTGGGTAGTTGTTCACTACAACAAGTTTAGCTTTTTGCAGACATTGGATTTAGTGGCATTAAAAAAATGTCACTGATTCATATTTTTAGTGTAATAATTATTGGTTTTTATTTTTTATTCCACCATAAAGTGATTTAGCGACACTTAATTTGGTCTTTAGTAGCATATGTAATTGTCACTATAGTCTATAGTAGCATTTGTTAGAAATGTCACTAGATCCTATGTCGCTAAAAGCTTTAGTATGACTTTTTTATATGCTACTAAAGGGTCTAATAAATGTTACTAAAACCTCTATATACACTATAAGAAATTGGAAATAGTGACGTTTACATTAAATGTCGCTAAATATATCCCACTAAAAACAAATTATGTTTTAGTGGTTGCATTTCCTAAGGGGAAGAAAGCTATTGGATGCAAATGGGTGTATAAGGTAAAATTGAGAGCTGATTGCTCATCAGAGAGGTTTAAAGCAAGGCTAGTAGCCAAGGCATACAATCAAAAATATAAAGTGGACTATGATGAGACATTCTCACCAGTTGTCAAAATGACAACCATAAGGTGTGTTCTTGCTTTAGCTGTATCTCAAAATTGGGTTGTGTATCAACTTGATGTCAATGATGCATTCTTATATGGAACATTGCATGAAGAATTGTATATGCACATGCCTGAAGGCATTAAGAATTCCAAAGGAAAGGTTTGTTTACTTAATAAGTCACCATATAGGCTAAAGCAAGCCTCTAGACAGTGGCATGCCGAGTTATCAAAAGAACTCAAAGAACTTGGTTATGATCAATCAAAAAATGATTATTCTCTTTTCATAAAGAGAATTTCTTCATTCATTGTTATAGTTACTGTTTATGTTGATGACATACTTATTACTGGAAATAACCTACAAGAAATCAAGCTTTTAAAAGATCATCTTCATAGAAAATTTACTGTCAAGGATTTAGGACATATTCAATTCCTTGGAATGGAAGTCAGCCATAGTCTCGAAGGAATAGTCCTTACACAACACAAATTCACAAAGGAGCTCTTGAAGGCTAGTGGAATAACTCACTATAAGAAAGCCGTGACTCCCTTAACTTTATATATAAAGCTCTGCTTCTGATGGTGTGTTATTGTATGATCCTAGCATATATAAAAGCCTTATAGTAAAACTCAATTTCCACACCAATACTAGACCAGATTTGTCCTACATTGTTCAAACTCTTAGTCAGTTTATACAACATCTTAGATCATCTCATTGGAAAGTATTGCTACATAGTCTTAAAAAATTGTTCTTAAAGGGGATTCTAAACTTGTTTTGCAAATATTCTTAGATTCAGATTGGGCATCTTGTCCTGACACTAGATTATCAGTCACTGGATACTTACTTTTGCTAGGGAAATCTCCTATTTGTTGGAAATCTAAGAAATAGCATATTTTTTCTAAATCGAGCTCAGAAGCAGAATATCGAGCTATGTCTCAAATTGCATCAGAGGTTACTTGGATAGTTAGGCTCCTGGAAAAAACTTGGCCTTACAAACCTAAAGCTGGTTATTCTCAATTGTGACAACCAATCAACCATATATATTGGGAGAAATCTGGTTTTTTGTAAAAGAACGAAACATATAGAGATTGATTGTCACTTTACTAGAGATAAGGTCATGTAAGGCCTTTTGTAAATGTCCTATCTTCCCACAAAAATCAGTTACTTGATGTTCTCACTAAGATTTTACCTTCGGAACAATTCAATGATCTCTTGTCCAAACTTGGTGTAAGAGTATATAACATATTCTAGGGCCTCAGCCATCAGCTTAAGCTTTTGGTTGAGTT
>CM033458.1:5417333-5454833 GCA_019425755.1 Amaranthus cruentus | reverse complement strand
ACAGAACCCTAACTAATGGTTGAGAATGAAGGAGTGGATGAGTTTATATAGTGGAATAAATTAGGGGTTTTCATGTGCTTATTTAGCGGCGCTTCATATAGATTTAGGTTTGGTCCATTTGTTGGATTCGGCTTATGGACCGGAGGTGGACGTTTGTGAGCGTATGACCAATATTTTTCGCATCCATGCTACCTCCACCAATTCAGCCTAACACAAATTCTTATTTGATATACTTCAAAAAAAAATTCTTATTTGATATCGTCTTTATAAGAAACGCGTTTTAAATAGGTTAGTGCATTATTACTTAGAAAAACTACTCTCAGAAAAACGCGCGTTGTGTAATCCTATTTAGAGTTGGTGTTATAACCTATCGAAGTTGGTATTATACCTGTTAGAGTTGATATTAGAACCTATTAAAGTTGGTATCTCCAAATAGTTATAATACCAACTTTGACAAGTAATAACACCAACTCCAAATACCATTTGTAATAGGTTATAATACCGACTTTAATAAGTTTAACACCAACTTCAATAGGTATAACACCAACTTCAAATAGGCTCAACCGTGCGCGTTAGTTTTTATATATTTTTTAAAATTATTGGGCCTGGGCCTGGTGAGTTGTCTCTTATAAAGACGGCCTCTCAGGAAAGGCGCTTTCAGCCTAATCACTTAAAAAACATATTTTTAACAGCTAGTCTCTTGAGAGACATATCCTAAACCTAGTACAATAAAGATTAATGTCTATTTATCGTATTTTTAATGCCTACTTATATTATTTTAAATGCTTACTTACTGCATTCTTAATGCCTATTTTCAATATAATAAATGTCTACTTACATCATTGTTAATGCCTATTTACAATATTTTAGAAAAATTATAATGGACCGCTCCATTTAGAGATGGTTTTTTCAAAGAGAGTGTCTCTCACAAGAGCTTGTGAATCTTTAAATGTTACAATATGTGGGACCATCTCTATTGGTTTTGCTCATGTACATTTTGTATATTAAGGGACAACTACAATTTTTATAGTGATCAACAACAAAAATAAACTAATTATATGAGTTTGTCTCATGATGGACGGTCTTATACAAGAAGAGTTGTCACCTAAATTTATTTCATTTAAGTTAATTTTTTATGAAAATTTTAAAGAGTTTTAATAAAAATATATATTTTTTTTGTTTCTTGGAATGGGCATTTAGATTTTGCAATAGGGATTTTAAATCTTCAAATTAACAATTTTAAATCCATTGAGTAGTCATTTTAATTTTATGTGAAGACAGTTTTAGACTTAGAGTAGGAATTTTAAACCTTGGCGTAGGGATTTTAAGTGTTGGTAGGAACATTTCAATGGTTGTATTAGTTTGTTAAAAATAAAATTTAAGTCTTTGGAGTAGAGCTGTTCAAAAGTGACCCGACCCGAAACCGAAATTAAACCAACCCGAAAATGTGTTTTTTTTTAGGTTTATCGAACCAACAGTACCCGACCTGAAGTTATATCCGAACCGGTTGACAACCGAAAATGGGAAAACTGAACCCGAGTTGTAACCAATTTTTTAAACCGACACATAATCGTTAACCGAGATTACCCGAACCTAATAATGACCGACCCGAGTCATATCCGACCCGACTCATGCTCGAAACCGAACTTGATCGAACTTGTGTAAACCTGAACAAGTTTTTGACATAGAAGTATAATCGACTCATAATTAATCATCTTATTATTTATTCTAATAAAGTGATATATATTTGATAAATATCTTAATAAAATAAATTTTATAAATACATGATTTCATATATTTAATTTTCGATCAAACAAGTAAAAGTAACAATGTAATAATGATCACTAATTGATTTGTATTTAAACTATTTATTTTGCTTCAAGTAAAGGAAACCTTATCATCAATAAAAAAATGACTAACAACTTAATTTGATACTAACTGGATCGATAGTAATTAGTAACTCGTAGCCAAATTCTACTTAAAAATATCCGAACTCAATCTGTACCCGGTAAAACCAAACCAATTATTAACCGATGACAACCCGAGACCGATTGAATCTCGACACGAACGTCAACCGACACCGAACTGATGCTAATCCGACAGCTCGAATAATCGATCTTCAACCGAACCGTGACTAACCAACCCGACCTGAGCGTGACCCTCAAAACATGCATCCGAAAAACAATCGAACCGAATGACACCCATCCAAAACCAACCCGATCACCCGAATGAACACCTTTACTTTGGAGAATAAAAGCTAATTAAGGGGTTCAAGTCTAAAAATGGATCTTTTAAGCCGTAAAATGGGTATTTTAAGGGTTGAATCCTATATACGATTGGATATAGTGATTGCCATGGTCCGGGTTGGGCCGGTTCCATTCTGGTTCCATTCGGTTCCGATTTCGGTTCCATCTGGAACCTGATTCAAACGTTTCCGGTTCCGGGGGGTTCCAAACGGTTCCTTGATGGTTCATAAGGCAGTTTCGGCGGTTCCAACTCCCGGGTTGGGTGGGTTGGACCATCGGTTCCATTCTTATTTTTCCTTTAAATATACTATAAAAATACTATAATAATGCGGACATACCTTCGTTGTTGCTTATTAGCGAAATTTATTGCTTGTCTTCGTTATTAAAATATTTACAAAAAGAAGGAAAAAAATAAATTAATACGAAACAAATCAACGATAAATGATTAATAAGAAAGAGAGAGAGAATGAACTTGAACCTAGTATCCCGAAGGAATACTAAGCTGCCTACGTATCCCGAAGGAATCAAAGCCCACGTAGTTCTTTGTCATACCTTTTATTTGTAGTTCTTGAATTTTGATTGATCGTTGTCCGATCTTCATGATCCCATTCTTCTTCGTCATCATCACCTTGTTGGTTACATGCTGCCGTTGACTTTCCTCTCGACGATGATGTGGATGTATCAATCATCATCCATGGATCATCATCGTCTTGATCATCATCGTTCTTGAGTCCTTATGTTCGAACCTCCGCTTGATCCCAATCTTTCTTGCAAACACATATTTGAATAGTATGTGGAGCAAGACGAGATGTCTTTTCGTCTAGAACTCTTCTACCTGCACTAAAAGTAGACTCTGACACAATATTAGAAGCAGGAATTGCAAGAATATCCTTTGTAATTCTCGATAATATGGGGAATTTTATTGATTTTTCTTTTCACCATTCTAAAATATAATAACTACCTTTTTCAATTTCAAAGTGATGATTAAGATAATGATATAGTTCTTAATATGAAGCGGAGGGGGAGGTAGAAGACGATCCTTTAAAACTATCATCTTGACTTACTATGTTAGCTATTTTGGGATTATAATAAGTGGGACGTGCCGAGACGCTAGTACGCCTAGACGTATCGCGACTTGGATTATACACTAGAATAATGATCATAATATTCTGCTAAAAGCTTTTTACAATTTTCAACATAATTGTGTACATCACTAGGCGAACAATCTAATGATTGGTAGTAAAATTCAATTAATTTAGTCAGGTTTATCGTCTTAAAATATGGATCTCAAATCGTCACAATTCCATAAATAAAAGGAAATTCAGTAAAATACGTCTTTCATTTGTCCATCATATCTGTAAGAATCGGCTTTAAATACATCAGTATCATCATACTAATGTCTAAGAAGATGATAAAAAATAGTAATACATTCACTTATTACTAAGTGGATGTTTGGTTCGTAAACATATAAAAAAATCTTAGTTGCGTGGACATACGCTTCTAATATTTTTTGTAGGCCTATAGCTAGTTCCCATGTTTCATCACTTATACGGCTATCCATACACTCAATATACAGTTGTGTTATAACTGGACGATAAGCAATAGGGTTTTTTAATAAATGATGGGTTGAGCCCCAATGCGTAGGAGTATTTAAAGACCAATATACTTTTTTTAGTCGATAATGGTCACATAATGGCTTATATCTTCTTTTTACTTGTCCTAATCTAAGCCACTTCACTATGTCTCTAATGGGATCTAATAAATCACTTTGTTTTCTAATACCTGCTTGGCAAGATAATTTAACAATATAAGCACAACCACGTACATGTAATAATCTATCACCACTTATACAAGTAAAAGTAGGTTCGTTATACAAAAGTTTGATGCATTTCATATTGGCGGTTGCATTATTGGTAAACAACAAAATATCTTATCTAACAAGTTCCTTTCTTTACATATTTCTATTAATCTATATTTTATGTTTTCACCCATATGTCTTTCGGGGATTAACTCAAAAACAATTTTTCTTTTTTGAATAAACCAATTACGATCTATCCAATGTACTGTTACACACATATAAGGTTCGAAATGTGGGGGAGCAGACAAAAATCGGTTAACCCTACTATAAAAAGATTTAAACATTTCTACTAATTCATGGCACTTTAATTCATATAATTTTATTGTTCGTCGTTTAAGAGTGTTCCTGGGGATTACTCTATATTAATGTTGCAATGTTTTTCTAGTGTAATATTCACATGCCTTACTTTCACCATGGTTAACTCATCACAAATTATATATTTAGAAAATTCATCAATCATTTCATTACGATTATATTTAAAAGGCATACCTTTGCCAGGGATGTCTTTTGTCCACTGTTGGCTTCCACTTGTGGTCCCGCTGTCGCTTGCTGCATGAGTTTCTTTTGTGATTCCATGCTTCTTTGCAAAATGTTTGTTGAAAGATCTCGTACCACCGCCTGACATGTATTCACAAAACACAATAAATGATTTCTTTTATACATTCTTGATTTACATAATATAAATATCATGTACAAAAATTTAAAATTCTTTTACCTTTGCTGAAATTGTATGAAACTAAGGGCTTTACCCCTTGACTATCACAAATTTGACAAGTGCATAAGAAAACATATAAGAAAACATCTGAATTGTCGGTTGGTTGTTTTCTATAATACGACCACACATGTGAAAAACCTCTCCCACTAGGAGGTGGCATTGCCGAAAAAGGTTGTCTTACTGGTTTATCTTCATCTAAATCATACATAATATTAATTTTTTTGTATAATAGAAAAAAATAGATTTAATGACAGAGTGCCATTTGTCATTTTTTTATTGGTTAATATTATTAGAATTTAATTTATAAGCATTTACACACTTGCCATATTTACAATAATAAACAACAATTTAATGGCAGATTTTTTACTTTAATGGCAGAAATTTTAAATCAGTCAATTAATCATCCAATTTTGGTTTCACTTTAATGGCAAACATTTTAATGGCAGTAATTTTAAATCGGTTAACAATTTATCCTTTACAAAAATTAAAATTTGCTTACACTTTAATGGCAGGAATTTTAAATCGGTTAATAAATCATCCAATTTGGTTTCAGTTTGATGGCAGGAATTTTAAATCAGTCAATAATTATTCCTTTATCAAAAGAAAAATTTTCTTACACTTTAATGGCAAGAATTTTAAATCTGTCAATAAATCATCCAATTTGGTTTTACTTTAATGGCAGGAATTTTAATGGCAAAAAATTTAAATCAGTCAATAATTATTCCTTTACAAAAATAAAAATTTGGTTTCATTTTAATGGCAGGAATATAAAATCAGTCAATAAATCATCCAATTGGAATGTGTGAAGCAATCAATTTCTATATAACATAATTAGGATAGAACCTCGTACAATGCACGAATTTCTTAAATACATTGGTATTTTAATAAATTTTTAGACGAATGGAAATATTAAATGAAGGTAGATAATAAAGTATTTACCTATGTATATTGTAATTAAAAAAGAATTAAATATAAAGAAACACAAAATATGTTGTTAATAAAGAGTTTATAGGTTTTAAAACAATCAATTTCCTAAATTGCTCTAAATTTTATACACAGTATAATTTTAATGATCAATTAATCTCATAAATTGTTGTATACTTTTTATATTTATACTCAGTATAATTTTAATGATCAATCAATTAATCTCGCCTAAATTGCATTGCTACATACTTGTATATTCATACATAGTATAATTACAATTGGCTGATTGCCTTCACACATTCCAATTGACTGGTTTTTTGCATCAATTTATTTGTTTCTATAATTGTCATCTGGTCCAATATACTTCACTTTTTTTCTAATATTTAAAATTGTATTCATGGTAACCTAACAATGTATTTTGACTGATATAAATGATCATTCAATTTTCTAAATTCTTGTATATTAATTGTAAATATGGTAAGCGTGTAAATGCTAATCACTAATTTTAATGTGTTTTGACTGATTTATATGATCAATCTTTTTCCTTAATTGTTGTTTATTAATTGTAAATATGGCAAGTGTGTAAATGTTAATCACAAAAATTCTATTAATATCGGCCAATAAAAAAAAACAAATGGCATTCACTCATTCAATCTTCTTTTTTTTCTATTATACAGAAAAATTAATATTATGTATGATTAATTCTTTACAAAAATAAAAATTTAGTTTCATTTCAATGACATAAATTACATAAATAAACCATTTGACCAACTTTTTTTTTTTAAAAAAAAATGCAGACATGATAATATTGAAATAATAATATAATTAAGAAATAAATAATTAATTAAAAGACTAATTATGTAATTAAGAAATATTTAAAATACTAATTATGTAATAAAGAAAATAATTGCGTCATTAAGTAGAGAGAGTAGGAGAAGAGATGAATTATGAATGGAAAGATTCAAAGTGTGGTGTATATATAGAAAAACCCCAAGGGCTATAAACGACTCTTTTTTGACCGGTTCCAAAGAACCGCTGGGCCGGGTGAACCGCACGACTCTGGTTTCGTTTCGAAGGAGCCATTGGGCCGGGTGAACTGTTCCGATCGGGTTCCTGGTTCCGAGGTGGTTCCTTGGAACCGGTTCAGACGGGGTTAACCGACCAGCGGTTCTTTGGTTCGGATTTAGCGGTGCTTTCCTGCGGTTCCACAGTTCCGGCAACTTTTTTCCCGGCGGGTTCACGGTTCCGCGATTCGGGACCGACTCGGTTCCGGGTAACCTGCTCTGTGGCCATCACTAGTTGCATATATGCGGGGGTTTCATAAGAAATCTATGAAATATATTTTTTTAGTTATGGACGTGTCATCATGTGACATTTATTATATTTTAATACTAGTCTAGAAACTCGTGCAACATACAAAGTTTTTTTTAGTATAAATTTATATATCAAATATAATTATATAATAATCATCCATTACATATTATCGTCATTTGAATCAATCATTTCCAATCAACAAAATTATTACAAGAATACTGTTATACCAATTATATAACAAATAATTAGATGTGAATAATTATGCAAATTATACATATATAGTTTATGTAAAAACTATAAGTAAACAAATTTAGATAATATGTATAATAATTTGAAATATAGTGTTAAATAACATCTTGAGGTTTTAAAGGCCTCTTTGTATACAATATTGTCAGTGCGAGAACTTATTTCACCATTTTGATCACATATGAGAAATTTCAAACATTTTATGCTAGTCACTCTAGAAACCGCGACATAAAATTGTCTGTGACTAAAAACATGCGTAGGTAGGAACAAACCAATCTGTAATAAAGGTTTTCCTTGATCTTATAATTAATCATGACAAAATACAAAGACACGGAAAATTGCCATCTTTGGAGAGCACCTGGTATTTAGAACTTTGTGAAGGTGTGAGTGTAATCCTTGGAATAAAAACCTTATCCCCAATATCGAATTCAGATATAACAATTGCTTTTATAGCTCGATCGCCTAAATGATCAATCAAAAAGCTTGTACTGTGGCATTAGTCGGCTGAATGATCCATGTTTTTGTGGATCATTATTGGAGCACCAACGTACTTTAACAATAATAAATTGTTAGGAACTCTAGATGCACTTATTGAGTTGAGATTCTTAATTGAAAATGTATTGTCGTTGCTATTGTAGAAACCGTTAGATTTTGAACTTGAATCCGAACACAGGTACAACCTCATATCTGCTATAAAAAGTAGCAACACTTGTTCGTTGACCTTATCAATAATTTCCTTTGTAGCTGAAGTGAAATTATTGAATCTACAATAGCATTTACTAGATCAGATGAATCATTTATCAATAAATCTTCAGGTATGTCGATTGAACCCTTTCCAACGTTAGGTCCTCTAAGATTTTCAACCCCAACTCTGAGAATCTAGTTTGCAAAATCTTGTAGTTCATCAGCATTGGATGATCCTTATCTCAATCTCAAGTTCTTCTTAAGATGTAATACCTAGTAATCATTCCACACTTAAGAAAAGTTGAGCGTCACTATGACAATATCATGTTTTGTTCCCTTTGGGATAATTAGAAAAACATGCCTAAATTGTCATTGAAAGCAATAACATTGGTTCCAAAGCTTAATTCGGATGACTTACTATTAAGACAACAATAACATTGCATAAACTCTTGTTTAGGGCTTCAAAGCAATGCTTGTGAGTCATTAGAGCTTCATCCCAAATCATACATTGGGTTATTAGCAGGTGTTTAACGAAAAAAATAAATGAATAAATAAATGAGTAAATTAGTAGTCATTTAAACAAGCAAAGAACGAGTTCATAAACAAGTAAGTGAGAAAAGTATCAATAGTATAAGACACGAATTATGCGCCTCCAACTAGACTTATCTAGGGTGTTCATTAGCGAGTACTCAACATTTTTGGTTTCCGTAAAGCTGAGTACCCGGTTGAAGAATACAATTTTATATGGCCCGTGTCCCGACCCAATTTATCCAGGTACCCGTATTACGGGTACCCGGATAAGTCAGGTCAGGACTCCGGGTACCCTATTTTGTTGGGCAGAATTCAATTGGCAAAGTTTTTGGAATTTAATTATACTAGGGCATAATTGTATTACTTCATAGGCAATGGTCGTGTTACAACTAAAATTAAGAACAAAACTAACTAAAAGTAATGTTTATAGCATATACAAAAGCAATGGTTGTGTTACTAATCGGCTACTAGCAATGAACACCTGATTCATTTTGGTAAAATGTAATGTTTATGCTCAAGTAATGAAAACATAACAAAACTAAATTAAAAAGTCAAAACAAAACGCAAATAACAAGCAAAAACATAAGAAAAATAGAACAGAAGCATGAACAAAAACAAATAAAAGTCAAAACAAAGCACAAAAATGCAAATAAAACAAAAATAGAAAGTGGGTCACCGGATGCCCACTTACATTAAATTTTGGCGCATGACCCAATACGATTGAGTCGGGTTGGGTACCCAGCACATAGTTTACAAATTTTTTAAGAAATCGACCCACCATTTATATTGCGGGTTAGCGGGTCGGCGGCTCGGGTTTGTTGAATAGTCCTACACTTACCCTAGTAAGGTCCTCAAAGAGATATAAGTCATGCAAGTAACCTTTGATTTATTCACCCTACGTTCTCCTAGGTTTTCCTCGAATTCTCTTACCTTCCAATATGATGCTTTGATCTTTGTCATAGATCTTTCTCACGGGAGTGTCATTAGTTTTTGTTTGTACATGCGCAAACCATCTTTCAATGGGAGTGCATTTCATGCTTGTTCCAAGTGGCTAGATAAGTGTGGCCATAGAAACTATTTTCAAGGGGTTTGAAGACTTCTCACTCCCTGTTCCAATGCCATAATAGAGCCTAGAGAAACTTTCAGACGCCCAAGGTAGTTTCGTGACCTGGCCATATGCTCGGGTTCGATTTACTACTAAAGTAATAATCATTTGTATTTTATTTATTTTTAATATTTTGATTGCATGTTAAAACTGTTTTATTTTTAAAACTAATTAAACTGTATAAATTTAAATAGAAAAAGAGTACAAAGGGCTCTAAGAGACGGATCATTTCCTCATTAAAAGGGCCAACTGATCCACAAATCTCAAAGTCAATGAGAAACAATCCAATTTTGAGTGATAAGGAGCACAAATCACTATCTCTAGATTGCAAATGGCTACACACATGTGCATCTCACATGTTTAAAGAGAGCCAATCATCCTAAGCCAGTAAAAGGAGCAATTCAGCTTTGTAGAAAATCCATTTGTGATTAACAACAAAGTTGATATTGAAAAATTTATATCTGTTATCCATGTCTTCATGAGGTGATGTTTATGTTCTTACATTTTGGGCTTTATTTTTTAATTGTTTTAATAACCGAACAACTAACAAGATTTGTTATTTGTGAGTTTATTGCGACTTTCGAGGAGCTGAATTGTTGCGAACCTCCAATCAAAATTGGGTGGTTTTGTTCAGAATCGACGTCGTGTGTTAGATGCGTGGAAAACCTAGAAGACGTCAAAGAATGTATTGAGAGTGCTTTGAAAAAGTCAATTGGAGTTGGACCGAAGCAATCCAAACCAGTGTGAAAAATATAATTATACTGTCTACAGTGCACAGCGAAAGACATATAGAAGTTTGGGTTGAATCCGACATGTGGCTCGATAGGCACAACAAACCAATATCAGATTATTTGAAAATGGGAAATTATTAATGGTATCCTTGTGTTATAGCACTTTATCATTGGTACCCCTGTGTTTTTTTTAATTGCAATGGTACCTCTACCTTTTTGAGCTAATTACAAACGTGACACTGTTAACCTTTTTTCCATTAAGTTGATGATAAATGTCATTTAAAAACAAGGGAAATTATTAATGGTACCCCTGTGTTATAGCACTTTACCAATGGTACCCTGTGTTATAGCACTTTTAAATGACATTTAACGTCAATTTAACGGAAAAAGGGTGAACAGTGTCACGTTTGTAATTAGCTCAAAAAGGTAGGGGTACCATTGAAATTAAAAAATACAGGGGTACCATTGATAATGTGCTATAACACAGGGGCACCATTGATAATTTTCCTTAAAAAATTTACATAATTACAAACCATTTATAAGCTAAGTTTATACATTACAAAATATCTAAATCCTTTAATATTACAATACACGATTCATCAAAATGTCATTATGAATTAACTATCCAAAATAAAGTCCTTACTATCGCAACACGTAACATATAAGAGAGCAACACATCCATCCGCACCAAAGTCGACCCGAAAGTGGATATATCCCCTGTAAGGGATAGGCCCCATCAACGACCGTCAACAATTGAATTGTTGAGTAATCTTTTGCTCATTTTGTAACTCCTTATAAAACATTAATTTATCAATACCCAAACTCTTTTAAAAGATCGTTCGATATCGACATAAATACAACTAAAATCCTCTAGTTCATATTGAATCAAGACACGAATATGAATTTACAAGTTAATAGCGAAACAATAAGGCAAATGAATTATACGATTTCATTGCAAAATAAACAAATATTATATACCAAACGTATTATTCATAACTCATATTAAAACAATCATATAACAACACGTTAGGATGTGGGAATATATATGGACTGGTAGGAAGTAGGCTTGATCTAAATCTTGAGAACACGAGTGATCGTCATCACCAAAGATACGGCTCTTGCAAGAACGAAAAGAAATCTAGGCCTCGAAATCGATCCGAATAACCATTACCTATTATAAAGCTATATGATTTCACAATAATCCGGATACAAATATACATTGCCAATTCCCAAAAACGAATATTTTTCAATGTTGAATATATCAATATGAAAAAAACAATAATTCACATGATTTTCTTTGAAATTATACTTCATTTTCATAATAAGATATTTCAAGACTTATTATTATAGGAAATAATAAACGAAACATACTTTTAATTGAAGACTAGAAAACCAGGTCAAACAAGTCAAGCTCGGTCCTGAATTGGATTTGCGAGTCGCAAGGATCCTTGCGATACGCACAATTCAGACCCATTTTTGAACTCAAGTTGAATCAATAAATTCAAGTATCCACTTTTCATTATACGATTTTGTCCCAACAATCAACAGTAAAATATTACCTAAGAAGCATGAATTAACTTGAATTTAATTTTAAAAGATAGTAGTGTTTGTAGGATTACCTTGCATCAAGTATAATTTCCACACAATCACACAAAACTTCAAACCAAAAACCAAAATTCCACTTCAACTGCTAGTTCTTTAATGGCTATTTTGATGGATCTCAAAATGGCTCTTTCTTGATACTACTTCAATTATTCTAACAAAAAGACCTTTTAAAAACCTAACATACAAAACTTTAAATGTAAATTTAAGGTCATTATAACTACATAGAACAGACTTACTTAATTTAGAAAGAGATGGAGATGATATAATAGTTCGAGTTGTGTTCTTAACTTTCTACAACAACTACAACTATTTAAACACCTTAATTAGATTCTAAGTTCATAAAATTTGAGTGGAAATTTTTTGAAATTGAGATTGGAAATATTTAATTAAAAACCTTTTACCTTAAATTCACTTACACCATTTATTTGAGTAGATGAAGGGAGGTAAGATTCCAAATTTTAGTTCTATTTTATGAAGAAATAAGGGTAAAGAATGGTCTCAGATTTGTGTTTCAAAGAAGTAGATAATGGTGATGGCATATTGTATATCAGATTTTGTTTACTTAGTTAGGAGGAAAATTAGATGAGTCACATAGGCATTTCATAGGATGGATTTATTGGAAAGTCATGGAATAATAAACAAATACACATATATATTATGTTAAGTCTATCTAATTGAATTTGTTTAACTTAGTACCATAATGTAAAATAGGTTAGCAAGCTTAATAAAATAATTTACAAGTCCATTTAATTTGCTTTATAAAATATACTAAATTTTACGTAAAGCGCAAAAATACGTTTTATGTTTAAAATGTCAAAATAGATACTATATTTTTGTAAAGTCATTTTTAAGACTATTTCATTCTCCCATACTTAAGAAATTCCGTTCTCAAATTTTACATATCTCTAAAATAGGTGTGGATACCGACTTCTCATGTCAGATTCTTTGGCGGTAGTGCTAACTCATATGCTACTTCACCGATCCTAATTGGGATTTCAAAAGGCCCTATGAATTTCAAACTTAGTATTCTTTTACTCCAAAGCGTTTTACACCCTTCATTGGAGGGATTTTCAAGAAAAACTTCTGTCTGACTTCGAATTCTAGCTTTCTCCCGCAATTGTCATTATAACATTTTTTACGGTCCTGAGCCCTCTTCATTAATCCATGAAAGGCTTTTACTTGATCCATTGTTTCTTGAATCAATTCGACCTAGTAGAAACATTGGTATCAAGACAATCTCAACACAAAAGAGTTTGACACTTACACCCATACAAAGCTTCATACGGTCCCATCTTTATGCTTGAATGAAAACTATTATTGTAGGAAAATTCCTCCAACACTATTCTTAATTCCCAATGAGATCCAAACTTCAACACACATGATCATAACTAATCTTCTAAGCTTTGAATAGTGCTCTCCGTCTGGCCATCAGCAGCCGGATGAAAAGTAGTACTCAAACTCAGTTTTGTTCTGAATGCTTCTTGCAGTTCTTTCCAAAAGTGCAATAGAAATTTGGAATCCCAATCGGAAATTACGGTCCTTGTTACCCCTTGTAGTTTGACTATCTCTCGTACATAGGCTTCAACCAATTTCTTTACTAACCAAGTTGTTTTCATGGCAATAAATGAACTCGTCTTTGTCAAAGGATTAATAATTACCCAAATGGAGTCATTACCTCTTCTCGACCTTGGTAGACCAACCACAAAATCCTTTCAAACGAAATCCCATTTACAATCGGGCACCTCGAGTGATTGAGTCCAGCCAACTTCTTTTCTTTATTCAGAGTTAGCCTTCTAACACACTAAACACACACTACCAAAAACGCAACTACATCCTTTTTTAAACCTCTCGACCAAAATTATTTTTAAACTTTACTCATCATCTTATCTTGGCCGGGGTTAGTGATGGCCACGGTCCGGGTTGGCCCGGACCCGAACCGGTCCTGAACCGCTTGAAACCGGAACCGGAACGTTCGTGACAGGTTCCGAACCGGAACCGAACCGCGGAACCGTGAACCCGCCGGAAAAAAGTTGCCGGAACCGTGGAACCGCCGGAAAAAACCGAAAAAAACCGGACCAAAGAACCGCGGACCGGTTCACCCGCCCCACCGGTTCAGTGGAACCGCCCAGAACCGCGAACCCGGACCGGACCGGTTCACCCGGCCCAACGGTTCCATGGAACCGGAACCGTACGGTTCCAACGGTCCAACGGTTCTTTGGAACCGGTCAAAGTAGCCGTTTTTTGGTCAAAGTAGCCGTTACAATTTTTCCTATAAATACCCATCACTTTCAACCATTCCAATTCACAACTCATCTCTTCTCCTACTCTCTCTACTTACTCTCTCAACTTAATTACTTAATTACGCAATTATTCTCTTAATTACATAATTAGTCTTCTAATTATTTCTTAATTATTTCTTAATTATTTCTTAATTAGTCTTCTAATTAGTTCTTAATTATTTCTTAATTACATAAATATTATCATGTCTTCATTCTTGAAAAAAGCCACTAAAAAAGTCACTAAAGTGGCAAAATCTTTGGGGGGTTCTTCTTCTAGCTCCAAAAGAAAGGCAACTTCAACTCCATCGATATCAACAACACCTTCGGTTAGTAATTACGAACCGACTTATCCAGAAGGGTACGAGCCATACGACCGAGAATTACATGAGTATGCGGAACATGTTGAAAGAGAAATAGAAATTGAAGATGAAGAAGAAACACAAGAAGAAGAAGCACAACAACAAGAAGAAGAAGAAGAACAAGAACCAACAACCCCTATCGAGATACTTAGATCTCGACAATCATCAACAAGATTAGTTGAAGAAGCACAACAACAACAAAGACAAGCTCGTGGTACACGAGTCAATTTCCAAAGTATTGGTTAGTTTTCTAATTTTTATTCTTCAATTTAATTGAATTTTAAATTATTATTTATTTTAATAATGTTTTTATATTTATATTTAGATGAAAATGAACCAGTAAGACAACCTTTTCCGGCAATGCCACCTCCTAGTGGTAGAGCTATTTCACATGTTTGGTCGTATTTTACAAAAGTACCAACCGACGACCCGGATGTTTTCTTATGCACTTGTCAAGTTTGTGAAAGTCAAGGAGTAAAGCCTTTAGTTTCTTACAATTTTACCAAAGGTAAATACTTTTTAAGTCTTTATACATGATATTTATATTTTGTACATCAAAAATGTTAGAATGTATTAAATATTCATTTATTGTGTTTTGTGAATACGTGTTAGGTGGTGGTACGGGATCCTTCAACAAACATTTGGCTTAAAAACATGGAATCATTAAAGAAACGATCGCAGTAGCAATGACAACAAGCTGAAGCTTGACAACAACAATGGGCATCGGACTTCCCCGGCGGATCCGGATGTATGCCTTTTAGATATAATCGTAATGAAATGATCGATGAGTTTTCAAAATATGTTATTGGTGATGAATTGCCCTTTAACCACTGTGAAAGTCAAAGATACTAATATTTCAATAGGAAATGTTTACAACCGCAATTTATAGCAATCCTGAGGAATACCCTTAAAAGACTAACCATTAAACTATATGAATCAAAAAGATATGAGTTAGTACAAATGTTTAAATCTTTAATGGTAGAGTTAGCTTAACAACCATATTTGGTCACTCCCCACATTTAGAGCCTTATATGTGTGTAATAAATACTTGATAGACCGTAATTGGTGTATTCAAAAAGAATAATCGTGATTCGAAGTTAATGCCCACTGCATATTACCGTGAAAACATTAAATATAGATTAATGGAAATTTGTAAAGAATGGAACTTATTGGATAAGATATTTTGTTGTTCTACCGATAATGCTTCCGCAAATATAAAATGCATGGAACTTCTATATAATGAACCCGCTTTTACTAGTATTTTAGGAGGTAGTTTATTACATATACGTTGTTGTGCTCATATTGTAAATTTATCTTGTCAAGCAGGTATTAAAAGTTTAAGTAATTTATTAGGTCCCATTAGAGATATAGTCAAATGGCTTAGATTAGGACAAGTTAAAAGAAGATATAAACAATTATGTGCCCAATATGAACTAAAAAAAGTATATTGGGCTTTAGACACTCCTACACGTTGGGGTTCGACCCATGATTTATTAAAGAAGGCGATTGCTTATCGTCCCGTTATAACACAACTGTATAGTGAGTTTACGGATAGCCGTATTAGTGATGATACTTGGAACTTAGCTATAGGCATACAAAAATTACTAGAAGCGTATGTCCACGTAACTAAGATCTTTTCATATGTATATGAACCAAACGTTCACTTAGTAATAAGTGAATGTGTTACTGTTTTTTATCATCTTCTTTCATATTCTCATGAAGATACTAACGTTTTTTTTAAAACGGAAGCCCTAACTAAAATAATAGGATTTTATTACCAAGCACTAGATCGCCTGCCTACTGATGTACATAATTATGTAGCCAATTGTAAAAAACTTTTAGTGGACCTTTATGACCATTATTCTAGTATATATAACCCGAGTCGCGATACGTCTAGGCGTGCTAGCGTCTCGCACGCCCCAATTATTATAATCCCGTAATCGCTAACATAATGAGTCGTGATGATACTTTTCTAGGATCATCTTCTTCCTCCTCCTCCGCTTCATATTTAGAATTAGATAACTACCTTAAACATCACTTTGAAATCAACCAAAGTAGTTATAATATTTTAGAATGGTGGAGAGAAAAATCGATAAAATACCCTATATTATCGCTAATTGCAAAGGATATCCTTGCAATTCCTGCTTCTATGCATAGCGCTGAGTCGGCTTTCAAAGGTGTAAAGCGCTTTGGATGAAAAGAGATCTCGCCTTGCACCACATAGTATTCAAATATGTGTTTGCAAAAAGATTGGGATCAGCTGGAGGTCCAATGCAAGCACTAAGGAACGATGATGATCAAGACAAGATGATCCATGGATGATGATGGATACGCCTCGCATCATCGCTCGGAGGAGAGTCTGGAAGCATCCAACCAACCAAATGATGATGATGAAGAATAGGATCACAAATCACGAATATCTGACCACACATTAAATATAAAAGGTACGTAAAAGAACTACGGGCTTTGATTCCTTCGGATACGTGAGGTGCTTTAGTATTTCTTCGAGATACTAGGTTCAAGTCCTTTCTCTCCCTCTTTTTTTATTATTCATCTTTATCGTTGATTCGTTTCTTATTAATTTATTTTTTTGTTTGTTTTTAGTAAATATTTTTAACGATTACAAGCATTGAATTTCGATAATAATCAAGTAACGACGAATCAAGGTACTTCGCATTAAAATGGAACCGGAACCGGATTGAACCGGAACGGAACCGGCCCAACCCGGACCGTGGCCATCACTAGCCGGGGTGGATAGAGTAAGAAGATGTGTGAGCTTTATATAGTATTTCCTTTCTTAACTCTGCATCTTTTGGAACACAAAGTCTTTTCCCAAACTTCAACCTTTTATTCTCATCATACTGAAATTCAGCAGTCGATCCCTCTTTGACTCTTAATATCAAATCAGCTAGGAACGGATCTTCTAGTTGTTTCTTTTCAATTCTATCAAACAAAGTAGGCCACATTGATATCACATTGAACCTCTCTTGAAGTCACCAGTTCAATGCCTATTTTCTAAAGATCTTGCCACAGCTCTTTTGGAAACTTTCGCATAGAATTCAATTCTACGTGAGGCCTCCTACTTAGGACATCTGCAAGCTTATTCGCTTTACTTGGATGGTAAAGGATGTCGGTCTCATATTGTCTCATATTTAGCTCTTTCTACATAAATATGATTTCAAATGGTATGTGAAATTTTTACAGGAAATTTCAAATAGATAATGGCGTGTCAATTTAAAAGCAATTACTATTAGCTATATTTTATTCATATTTTATCCCCATTGTTTAGTTGGATTATGTTGAAATTTGATACATATATGCTTGTTTTATATAAGATTTTACGCTTGGTGTTTTATTGTTTTGTTGCATTTCAAGTAAACCTCATCAAATCAAGCATTTTTGATACATATGCTGCTCACCCAACTCCGAAAGCTCAAGGGAACAAGGCCTTGATGAGCCAAGTCAAGAAGATAAGTCAAAACGAGAGCCAAAATAGCCCATTTTAAGCCACTCGACCAAAACTGGGTCAAGCCAAGGTGGCTTGAGCATCCTTACTCCTGCACTTGTGATCAGAAGCTGGTTATAACCCTCCTAAAGGTCACTCAACCAGGTCGTGCGGTGTGGCTCGGGTCAAGCGAATTGCATTCTAACTTCCAGTAGCTTCTGATCATTGGCAGAATTCAAGACAAGGGCACAGGGCATCAGCTCGACTAGGTCGAGCGACATGGCTCGGGTCGAGCGGAGCTAATTTCAACTTCTATCCATTTTCTGAAGTCTTTGATAAAGTACCTAAAGGTCGCTCGACCAGGTTGAGCGGGCTGGCTCGAGTCGAGTGAATTGTGCGGCAGCAGGTTTTTGCGATCTTTTTAAAAGGCATCGAGGTCTAATTAGGTTTTTTTACTTCTGATTGCTGCTCGTAAAGTCTTCCTAGCCACCCTAACCTATCCATTAGGGGTGACACCTCCCTCCTACAACCTAGGGGTGGTGGAGCAATCAGGAAACCACCCCACTTGCTTGGATGTCTATAAATAGAGAAGAAGAAGAGGGAGCTCAACATCTTAGATTTGACCCTTCACATTGGAGTAACTTTTATGTATTCTTAGCTTACTTTCATTTCAACTAAGAATTATCATTTAGCATCAGTTTCTCTTTCAATTAAACACGTCTAATTTCAATTATAATCTTAGTTTCACCCTTTAGTGTAGCATTTTGTAATTTGAATTCTTCAACCATTGGTGTATCTTTATTGAAGCTTTTGGAAGTTATTGCGTTGAATCATCAATTCGTCTTGTTCATCAAAGTGTAACTTCTATCTTTACTTGCATTGATTTCAATTCATGGTTTAGTTATTGTTTGCCTTTAATTTCATATGTTTTTGCTTGTTGTTCTTCAACTTATTGAACTCATCTTGTTAGAATACTCTTGTTTAATTTATCCATCCATGCTTCTTAGCTTTTTTGCAATCTATAAATTCAATATGAGTATGAGTGAGTAGTTTGTTTTGGCTTAGGCTAGGCATAATACCATATATGTAGTTTGAATTGCTTTCTTTACCTTTGGTTTTGTTATGTTGTTTATGGTTTAACATAGGTTTTGCTATCATGTTTAGTGTCGTTGAATTGAGGGCGAGAGTTAATTTTTAACGATAATCTATGCTTAAAAGTTGAATGATATCCATGAGAATAGGTAGATGTTTTGATTGGAAATAATGAATGTGTGCTCTATGTGTTAATCTATGCTTAGCTCTATGAGAATAGGTAGTTGAGTATGTTTTAGGAAGCTATTATTGCTCGAGAGAGAATATTAGTATTTATGATACGTTCTTGCTCATAACAACCCATAACCATGACCTAAGGTTAAAGTTTAGTAAACACTACCTTGGTGAGAAAGCCTAGCCTATGCCTCTTTATCTAATTGATTGCTTTATATTTGCCTTAGTTCATTGTGTTCTTAATTGCTTTTATGTTTTGCTTTTCATTCCGTTCTTTTTAATTTCTTGCTTTAATTACTTCTACCTCCAAACACCATTTTATACGTTTTCAAACTCACTAATCGATTGAGAAGCTATTGACTTAACCCCCACTCCCTGTGGATTCGACCCTTACTTGCCGTCGTACTAAACTACGCCGTGCACTTACGCTATTACTATTGAAGGACGTAAAGTTTTGATCAACTACTACCACATCCAACTCTAGATCGTGGACAAGATAATTCTTCCCGTGAATCTGTAACCATCTGCTCGCATAGGCTATTACTTTTCCCTTCTGCATAAGAACACACCCTAATCCTTCCTTAGAGGCATCGCAAAAAAATTTCAAACTCACTCTTATTATCTTGTAGAGCCAACATCGAAGTGTTAGTCAACCTCTTCTTAACTCTAAGAATCATGGTTCACCCTTAGGAGTCCACTTAAACTTCTTATCTGTACACATTAAATGTGTGATTGGTCGAGCAATACTTGCGAATTTTCCTACGAACTTTCTCTAATAACTCTCTAGACCATTGAAACTTCCAACTTCATGCACATGTTTAGGCGCATGCCACTCTATGATAGCTTTCACCTTTTTTGAATGAACAATAATCCCCTCTTTTGAGACTATGTGACCCAAAAATAAGACTTGATCAATCCAAAACTCACATTTGTTGAACTTCCTATACAATTTCTCTTCTGAGCACGTTTAATACTATCTTTAAGTGCTCTTCATGCTCCTATTTTCTTTTCGAGCTGATAATGATGTGGTCTATGAATACAACCAAAAATTTATCAAGATACTCCTTGAAGCATCTCTACATAAGGTTCATGAATGCCGCAGGTGCATTAGTTAACCCAAATGGCATAACGAAAAACTCGTAGTGACCATACCGAGTTCTAAATGCAGTCTTTTAGACATCGGCCTCAACAATCCTCAATTGGTGATACCCTGATGTAAGGTCAATCTTAGAATTGACCTTCGCACCCTTTAGTTGATTGAAGAGATCATCGATGCACAGTAGAGGATATTGATTCTTCTATTTTATTAAACTCTCGATAATCAACGCACAGCCTCATCGAGCCATCTTTCTTCTTGACGAACAATAGTGGAGCACTACCTTCGAAAGTTACGAAACCTTCCTTCACAAACTTGAAACTTAGTATCCTTCTTTGGCAATCAACCTTAGCACTTTTGGCCTTCAGCCAATCCATACCCAGCATGACAATGAATTCATCCAAATGAAACTCTACTAGATCAACAATTAATATTTAGGGAGTTATCTTAGTAGGGCAGTTTTTATAGAGTTTATTATAAGAAAAAGGAACCATCAGAGATACCGATTTTAAAATTTATGCTTAAAACTAGGGGGATTTTTTAATTCATGGAGGAATTTACGTGCAGTAAAGGAATAGTCGGCTCAAGTATCGAATAATACATAGACCAATTGATTACATACTTTAAGGGTACCAAAAGTAACGTTACCTTGAGGTTTATATTCATTAGGAAACTCTAAATCTTCCCCCATAGCGTACATTCGACCTTTAATGAAATTTTCTTCTTTATTCCAAAGTGGAATTGTACTTGGGTTATCTCCCTTAGGACAGTCTCTTATGATGTGACCCGAATGACCACAAGTAAAACATAACCTCTTACACTGAAAGTCTTCCCCATAATGCTTTTGAGTACGCTTGGGACACAACCAAGTTTCTCTCTTTTGTTGTCGGGCCAAGTCTCTACTTTAGGTTTGATTATGACTGGGTTTTCGGTATTGAAATTTAGGGCTCTTAGTTTTTGGTTGCTTAGATGGGTACACTACTTGTTTCCCCTTTTCTTAGTTAAACACATCTTTCTTTTCCTGAAGTCTATCTTATCTTAAGGCACTGTCAAACAAGTCCTGAAAGTCCCCATACTTAGTAACATACTTATACTAGTTCAGATTTAGCTCTTTGAAACCTCGAGGCATTCATCTGATTTTGTAAAGAATTCGGGTCAAGTAAACAACCTTGTGGTATCCTCAAGATAGAATGAGGCGATGTTGACCATCAGACCCCTTGAATAGTAAACAACCTCCAAAACCTTCTCTATCTAGTCAATCTAGTTTCTAGCTTGACCGGGTCAGATTCCCCATTGTAAAATGTTGGTTTGTGCCCTCCAAGCGTTCTGAACAATTCGCTTTCTAAAACCTACTCTCCTCTACAATTTTGGTCCACAAGGATTTTGAGTAACTTTTCATTCGTCACCTCCGACCTTCTACATTAGGAATCCATACTGTAATCCTCAACTCGATAGATAATTATCGACCATGACCTTTAGGCATAACTTTTTCTATACAAATAGGAAAGATAGAAATACCTTACGAATTCTAGTTATAACATGATAGCATAAACTTTACACTTTACTAATAATGATTTAGTCTTCTTGGGTCAAACTTATTTATACACATTGTTCACTCTTAGATTTTCATCAATCTTCACATACTTTATCACATTAATCAAAAGGTAGGGTAGTGCATTAAATACATCAGACTCAGTCGTGAAAATGACATAAAGGGGATTCATCAATCACATAAAACAAGTAAAGACGTAGTATTTACAAGTAATATCCTCAAACTTGACTTAGACTCGATTCTACCGATCTCTCATATTTTCGGAACTCGTTTTTGTTAGCTACATTTTATTCATATTTTATCCTCATCATTTGGCTTTATTATATTGGGATTTTATATAACTATGCTTGCTTTATTTGGGATTTTACGCTTGGTTTGATATTTTAGTGTTTTTGTGCGTTTCAGGTAATATTCGTCAAAATCGATCACAAACCAAGTACATTTGGCGCATACAATACTCACTTAACTCCGAAAGCTAAAGTAATCAAAGCCTTGATGATCCAAGTCAAGGAAACAAGGTCAAAAGGAGCTAAAGTAGACCATTCTAAGCGCACTCGGCCAAAACTGGGTCAAACCAAGCTTGCTCGAGCATAAAAAAAAACTTGCATTAGAGATAGAGGCTGAGCAAGACCATCCTGAAGGCCACTTGACCTAGTCGAGTAAAAGTACTATTCCCTTCCAGTAGCTTCAGAATGTCAACAGAAGCATTTTCGATGGGTCGAGCGGATAGGTCGCAGAGTCTTTTTTTGGTGATTGCTATGTTTTTTAAAGATTTTGACCTATGTACCAGATGCTCGCTCGACCAGGTTGAGCGATTTGGGGGCTCAGTAATAATTACGCTTTTAAAAGCTACTGATTGGGTGCCCTAACTATTTGTTCCACCTCTCATACTCTACTGCTCCACCACCCCTATTTGCCACCCATCTATAGAGTACCTATCTCACACATAGGGGTGGTAGAGAAATCATGAAGCCACCACCCACCACTTATCCTCCCTCCTATAAACAGAGAAGAAGAGGGCTCAAGAAAATCATCCATTTTCTTCTACAATTTATGTTCTGAATTTTAAGCTTTTATTTGTTAGTTTTAATCTTCCTCTATGTATTTTCCTTGATTCATTCTTGTACTCTCAGTTGCAATTTCTATTCAACGCACTACAAGAAAAGTAGTTTTGGCCGACAACCATTATTGTGGCCCATTGTACCAAAACTTGTCATCCAAGGGATGGGCGACAAAATTATTTTTGTCACCACGTGTGTCGCCCAATTGGTGTTGCCCATGTATAAAATCATGGAGCCACATTTAATAGTTGTTGCCCAAGAATTAGATTTGGGCGTCAATTGTGTTTGTCGCCCATAAATTTAATTTTGGGCTTCATATTATATTTGTCGCCCAAGTTATTTCTTTGGGTGCCATATTAATTTATCGCCCAAAAGTATTGAACTGGGACTTCATGTTTATTCGTCGTCGCCCAAACGTACTTTAGGCTTCAAAAATTTTTGTGGCCTAATATCAGCTATTGAACGTAACTCCAATATGGGCATCAAATTTCCTTGTTGGACAAGTACACTTTGGGCTGCATCTTTGTTGTTGTTGTCAAAACTCAAAGATTAATCATCATGCTTTTGGTTGACATTTCCATTACATATTTGCTTTTGATTTTCTTGGAATAATATAAAATATTTTAACCATAAAAACTGGCGAATATTACTTTTTGGCAATCAATGAAAAGTGGCCAATATATTGACAATAAGTTGTGCACAAATTACTTAGCCTACAAAATTAAATATCTTGCACTTCTCGTAAAATCCTAATAAACTAAAACTATATACATGAGGGTCATGTTTTAACTAGAAAACTATTTATGCGCGACATAAGCTTTCTTCCAAACGAACTTGAACATTCCTATACAAACTTTAAATATTGCCACCTCAACCTGAAAAGAACACAAATTTATTAGAATATGCATAAACATGGTGAGAAAAATGTTTCATCAAAAAAATATAATAATCTTTTAACTTTGTCATATTCTTACGGTAATTAACTTGAAATAAACTCTTATCTTTGTCATATTCTTTAACCACAGACATCGTCTCATACGTAAATTTAAAGATTGAAAAAATAAAAACGACTGAATATCTTCATTATTTCTTAAATGATCAATTCTTTATATTCAAATATACTCCATGACAAAATCTTTGTCTTTTTCTTGAACATATAAATTGAAATTCAGTAACAATGTTCCAATTATTTTACTATTTCAATATCAAAATTCAAAGAATTCTCAAATAGAAAAATACATTGCTCTTCCCAAAATCAATTAAACACATTTGGCAATAATAACATAAAAAATATGAGGAAAAGAAAAGTAATTCAAAACAAAAAATAAAAAGAACAAACGAGCAATTAAAACATCAAAAACAAACTCTAATTTCACAAGAACCTCAACAACAAATCTTAATTTGTAATCTCGATTTCAAAAGAATACAAAAAAGAGTTATGCAAATGGGTAATAGAAAAGAGTTTCCATCAACAAAGAATCCATTGAATCAACAAATAAATTATTAATGAAAATTGAGATATAAGAATTCATTGAATCAACAAAAAAGATTTAAGCAATTGAAAATAGAAAACAATACCTAAGAATTGTATAAACAAATTTAATTGAATAATCAAGAATTCATCCACAAGCTTAATAAGCAATTGGAGTTTTAAAGATTGGACCGAACTGAATAAAACCCACAAAAGCTTCTGGACCAATTTGTTTGAAGCTTCGACCAATGTGGAGGCAGTCAAGAATTAATTTCAGAATTTGTTCTTAGTAAGAATATATTAGATTTAGAACTTGGAAATTTGAAAAATTGAATGTGTATAATAAAATAAAAATTTATGTTTTTATTAAGCTATTATTTTAGATATTGTAAGTATTTATTTATTTGATAAACTTGTGATTTAAATGAAGTTAAATATTTGAGATTTTATTGTCGTAACAATTTTCGTTAATTGGAAAATAATTTGAATGAGTATCAAATAAAATATAATATTTCATAAAAATTCACTTTTGGCCAGAAACTTTCTGCCTCGTTTTGCATGTCGCGTTTTTGTGGGTTCATTGTGTCATTTTTGGAACGTTTTGGGTGTTCGGTTAAGTTAAAAATCGCGTAGACGCTTAAAATAACTAAAAACAGTAAACGACCTTTATAAATCATGGGATTTGATACCCAAGGTAATTGGTACCTTTCGGATGCAACGGTGAAGTGGTTTTTTTGATTCGCACATCAGAAGTTGTCGAATCTGACCTGTTTTGTGGTTGTACGTCCAATCTTCTAAATCAAAATGTACTGACAACCGACATGTTAAGGGAAATAAAACCGGCACGTTATTTAATTTTGAGAGTTAGTGTAAAAAGAAGGGCGCCCTTTTAAAATTTTAACTCAAAATATTTGGATTTTCAATGTTTTATTTATTTGTCGCCCAAGAAATACCGTTGTGCTATACTTTATTTATTTGTGGCCCAAGCATGCTATTGTACCCCACATTACAAATTTGTCGTCCAAGCAAAGTCATTGTGCTACACATTATAAATTGTCGCCCAAGCATTACTATTGTGCCATATATTTTAAATTTGTCACCCCAAGCAATACTATTGTGCCACATACTTTAAATTGTCGCCCAAGCATTACTAGTGTGCCAGATATTTTAAATTTGTCGCCCAAGTTGTACTATTGTGCCTTACATTTTAATTTTATCGCCCAAAATTTATATGTGCTACAACTTTATGTTTGTCGCCGAAAAGAAGTGTTTTTCGTCGCCCAATCTAAAATTTCTTGTAGTGACGCTTATTAGAAGCTTCAAACTTTTGATTAGTTCATCATTGAAGATCATTTGATATATTCATGTAATTGAGATTAAGTCAATCTATTGAAGCATTTCATTAAACATTTGGATTGCAATTGGAGCTTATGGAGTTTATCATTGGCATTCTTTAATTCTTCAATTGATTATCTTGGATTAAATTCCAAGCTAGTAATTTCTATACTCTACACTTTATTGCTTTTGATTTTTATTATTAGTACTTATCATGAATTGGATGTCTTTAGTTATGTTCAATATGAGTTAGTAGTTCATTTTGGCTTAGGCTAGGTATCATCACCATGTATGTAGTCTAAATTACTTTTTTACCTTTGGCTTGATTGTGTTGTTTATGGTTTGAGGTGGATTTTTCTATTATCGTAGTGTCATTGGATTGAGGGCAAGAGTCGATTTCTAATGATAAACTATGCTTGAAAATTGAATCATCTCCATAAGAATAGGTAGATGTTTTGATTAAAAATGTCGAATGTGTGCTCTATGTCTTAAAATGTGCTTAGCTCCATGAGAATAGGTAGTTTTGATAAACATGCATAACTTAATACTTAAACGTAATCTAATAATCAAATAACGTAATTCAAAATCATATAGATGACTTCACTACAGAAAAGTTGCATTTTTCCGACTAAAACCCACCGACTAACCTAAAACAATCAGAAATTACCAACTGATTTTCCGACTGACCGTCGTTAGTCGGAATTCCCGACTAAATTGCTACTGAATTAGTTTTGGTCGGAATTAAATTTAAAAAAAAAAAGAAAATTTATATCCTATTTTTTTCCGACTAATTTCCGACCGAATTTTAGTCGGAAAATTTCGGACCATTTTCCGACCAAAATTCGGTCAGAATTTAGTCGGTAATAGTTACAATTATATTACACTAGTATTGGCCTGGAGATTAATTAAATAGTGTTAGGCGCTATACATTACATGATTGGCAGCTGTCTCATGTGGTGTGTGCTCCTACTTGTGTCCTGCAAGTCTAATGTTCAAATCTTGTGAGTAGCATTTGGGTGTTTTTTTTTCTTTTTATTTACTAATCAACTAATGATATAATAATAATATACTAATACGACTAATACTACATTAATATGACTAATATATATGACTAATAATACATTATTACAACTTATGATAAACTAATACGAGTAGTAATATACTTATACAACTAATATTATACTAATGAAACACTAATACGTACGACTAATAATGCATTAATACAACTAAATAACTAATAAAATAATAATATTGTGTAAAAATACGAGTAATAATATACTTATACGAGTCACAATAACTAATATGACTAATAGTACTATATTAATTAGACTATTAGTACACTAATTGAAGAAATAATAATAATAATAATAATAATAATAATAATAATAATAATAATAATAATAATAATAATAATAATAACAATAATAATAATAATATTTTACTAATTATCTACTAATACAACTAATAATGAACTAATACGAGTAATAATATAGAAGTACTATACAAATAATATTATACTAATGATACACCAAAAAGAATTCAATAATAATAGTAATACTAATAATACTAATATTAATAATAATAATACATACGACTAATTAAACTAATACGACTATTAGTACACTAATAATAGTAATAATAATAATAATAATAATAATAATAAAAATAATAATAATAATATAGATTAAAACGACTAATATTATACCAATAAAGCATCAAGGTACTAGTCATTAGTTATACCAATAGTGCATTTGGTAGCTTGTGGAGCTGTTAGGTGATGTGGCGTGCGTGGTGCCATGTGGGCATGACATGGCATTGTTGTGGCAGTTTCCATTCAAAAATAATTTTTTTTCTTTTTTTTTCCGACCAGCAGGGTGGTCGGAGTCTGGTCGAAAATTTGGTCGGAATTTGTTTTTTGTTTGTCATTTTGGGTTGATTTCTAAAATAGTGCTTAGCGACTAAATTCCGACTATATGGGCAGTCGGAAATTTCCGGCCAAATGGGTAGTTGGAAATTTCCGACTGTTTTCCTACTAAAATGATTTACTGACTCAATCGAACTCGACTACCAGAAAGTGAATTTAGCTTATAGCTCTATACCGACTAAATTCCGACTGTTTTGGGTGGTCGGAAAGTTGCAGTTTTTTTGTAGTGCTTTTAATCTCAAATCATACTTATAACATGAATACTTTCTTTGAACATGTTTGATAAGATTAACATAACTTGAGTGCAAAAATAACATGAATAATCCTTCTAACATGATCAAAGTACATTTAACAAAGTCATGAATATCATAATGAAGTTCATTAAAACATGAATACTTGGTTTTAATTCATAACTAAGACATAATCAAAATCCTTACGAGTCATAAGTAAATATTTAACTTAGTTCATACACAAGTAAGTAACTTTCGAAGAGTCTTTTAATAACATAACCTCAAACTTAAAAAACTATACTCACTTTATAGTCAATTCATAATCGATTCCATATTCTTTTGGAAATCCTTTACGTTTAACGAAAACATATAGCTATCATCTTTTAATTTTCAGCTGGTTACATGGTTAATCACATCATGAAACCCTCTACTTTTTAATGAACTTCAATCAAGTTTTAACATCAATACCTAATTAAATTTGATTAATAAAACCCTACCTTCAATTTCTTAATCAATAGGTAATGAATTAAGAGAACCAAATCCCTCTTTTACTACAGGAATTCGAGGAGAAAAGAGGATTGAATTTTCTGAAACACGTAGCTACTTTATTGACTGTACAGCAAAGCTAAATAAAGGAATTATAAAGCATTGGGTCTCCAACGAACAGCTCGACGCGTCGTCGAGCAACTGATCCTCACGCGCGCCGAGTTGGACAAGTATTTTCACATCGTTTTGTTAAAGGTACTATTATTAACACAATTATGATGATTTGGACGTACTACGTTTTTATTTTAGTTTTTAGATTTTTCTCTACAGAAGTTTATCAATACTTGTTCTTGAAACAATCCAAATTTTTGCACCAACGATGTAACTACACCGTCCATGCCGTAGCGGAAGACTGACCAAACGTCAAACTATTTCGGGCTGATATACGAGTGATCAGTGATCTTAGCAATTCATTAACAGAGTTTAATTAAGAAAACATAACTTAAAAGTACTTTAGATAAACTTAAATCATTAAATTTACAACCTATTAAAAAAAATATTTACAACGTTTTAAAAACTTAAAATATTACAACCTTTATAAATATAAACAAAATACACTTTGTCACATGGAAACCCGTTCTCGCCACCCAAAGAACTACTGTGGAACTCCACTGCCACGTCAACTATACTGCAATACCGTGGTCTATGTTTTGAATAGGCTATCAGCACATGAATGTTGAGTAGGGTATTTACAAACTTAACAAGTCAGAACCAAAGGACAAAAGCCACAACTTGAATTAATTTATAAATCAAATTAACACTTGACTCCAAAAAAACGATTATTTTATTACGAGTATATAATGCAAATATATAAATTACAAATGAGAATTTACAGGGCCGGCTATCTACATGTTCAAGGTGAGCAATGGAACAGGGCCCCCCTTTTGTGGGGCCTACCTATTTTTAGAATGGTATTCAAAAGTAGTAGACAGTGTACTTGAGCTATGAGAATTATTAATTGCTACTTTGCTAGGCCTAGGTTGTAGCTTGTAGGAGTAATTACTTGAGTATGCTTTTACTGACAAAAGCAATGTCATTCTTTCAAGTTACTCCAATGAATCAATTCCAATTCCATTAAACCGTCATTTACTTTGAAAATTTGAGATTTTATCATCTTTTATATCCTTCATAATATAACTCTTAAAATTCTTCAAAAAAACAGTCATATTTTTTCTTATTTATTTCACATAATTCATCCCATTATTATGTTAATTATTTTTATTTTACCTTCTCTTATTTCCCTGTTATCAAAATTATTAATTCACAATTTTCTGAAATTAAAATTGGGATGTTCATCAATTTGGATTTTCTTAAGGTTTAGGATTTTCATTTTTCATCCCTAGGCCCCAGCTACAACTTCCTTCAGTATTTTCAATTGATTCATCAATTTGGAGTTTCATTTTCACTCACAAATCAGGTTGTATTACTCCTACCTTTTCTTTTAATTAAATTTTAGTAAAATTTTCATATGTATTTTTTAGGGTGTTGTATATATATCTGATTTTTTTTATTGTGTTTGGATAATATGTATTGATTAAATTTATTGTTTGCTTGATTGGACAAAATATAGTTGAATATATTTTTGTGTTATTATGAAGCATAAGAGAAATTATGAGTCAGGATGTGAAAAACGTAAAAAGAAAAAACAACAAGAAGAGTTAGTTCAATCTCAAAAAGGAGCAATTGACATTTGGTGATTTATATAAGTATTCGAACTATTTTTGACATTTGGCTTTAAAAAAACCATGAAAAACTTTGTCGATGGGTTATTCACGATTTGTATTACTATTGTTTAGGGGCCCCTTTTTTATTTTCGCTCAGGGCCCCAATATTCTCAAAGACGGCACTGGGAATTTATATATTATTCTTTTGTTGATGACAAAATGAAATTACAAAAACAATGCTAAAAAGAACTTGAAGATAAGTTTGTAACAACAACCGTTACCCGGAAGCTTGATACTAGTTGTAGGCGTGTGATCACTTAACTTTTGTGATATTTCCCCCACAAAGGTACTTGGGTTGATGAACGGAAATTCACAACGAGATACAAACAACACAATATACTCTTAGTACTTAGAGTATACCACTTAACAACAATGTGTTTGAGAATTATAATAAATGGAAGCCTTAGGCAAGAGTTAATTACTCTCTTGACAAAGCACAAGCAAATGAGAGAAATGAGTAGAAGAATTCAGAAATTAGGTGTGTTCAACTCATCACCAAAGACCTCTATTTATACTACAAGAGCATAGTAAAGGGTCATGGCCCAATTAATCACCTTAATGATCAAATTGATGATCATGTAATTCAATGCCATAAACCATGACATTCATGACCATTATTAAGCATAATACTCCTTTGTAACTCCAGAAATCAAGAGTATAAGTGAATGGATCCAAGGCATTAACTCAAGAAAACGGGAAAAAAGACCAACGGTCATATCAGAACAAAAAGTCGACTCGGCATTTGCTCAAAACCTAGGAAAGCCGAGTCGGCTTTTCCTGCTGGACAAATGCTATGGTTCAGAACCTAAAGCCGACTCGACTTTAGGTCCAAAACACTGACAGCCGAGTCGGCTTTTGCTGCTGACTCGATTATGCTTTTGTCCTTCCTTTAACCCTTTTGGACCTTGTAATTTAATACATATTGTCCCACTACTTTAGTAGTACTTAGTGATTATTACCTTAGGCTTATTATACCCAAAATGGGGGAGGATTGTTGAACATTTAGTGTCTAATAATTTCATTTTTAGCATTGTTATTGTAATTTCATTTTGTCATCAACAAAGGAATAATATATAAATTCCCTTTTGTAATTTATATATTTGCATTATATACTCGTAATATATTTAACCTTTAATCACATTTTAAAGTTAAAGAAATAAATCATAAGTTTCACTTATAAATTCATAGTTCAAACCAATACAACTCTTTATCTGTAACCAAAACATTTTAAAAATGCCCGAAGACAAACAAAGCTAAAAACTTTAGCCAAGTAAAAATCAAATCTAAATAAACTATACTTGATAGTTTAACCCCAAATGCCACACTTGCCAAACAACTACCCGAATGTAAACAAAAATGTCCGAAAACAAACAACACTAAGGGTGTGTTTGGATAGAAAGAAATGGAGGGAAAGGAAAGGAAGAGATTTAGAGGGAGGAAGAATCCCTTGTTTGGATAGCAAAATGGGAGGGAAGGGATTTGTAGGGGAGGGAATTGGAAAGAAAATGTGGATAAATTTTGTAAGAGTTGTAATCCCTCCAAAAATGGAAAGAATTGGAAGGAAAACACAATCTCCCTTCCTTTCTCTTCCATTCTCTCTTAGACAAACAAGAACTAGTTTCCTTCCATTTCTCTTCCTTTCCTTTCCCTTCTCTCCCTTCCCCTTCCCTCCCTTTCTTTTCCATTCAAACTTGCTATCCAAACATAGTGTAAGTCCTAAAAAGATTTAGCGAACTTTCAAAACCTGAAACTACTAAAGTCAAATCAAAAGTGTGCTTTTCGAGACTGGAATAAAACTGGCTTAATCTAAACTCTATGAAATCAATAAAAATAGAATGACGTCGCCAACCAAACTTGCAAGTGACCGAAATGGATGTCTTTCGTCAACTAACAATGGAACAGTGAGATCCTAAACTAAAGTCCGGACCAAACAATACTCTAAAATAAGCTTAAGGATTTAAATGCATTTTTATGCCCGGATGCAGACATCTGTTGACTAATTCCCAGACCAAAACAAAACAAAACAAAGTTTTAATCGAAAACATAAACTATAACTTTATCTAATGGTTCATCGAACCCCCACAAAACATTTCACAAAAGGGATTTTCAATCCCACTTTATTCTTCTCCCCTCAATTTTTATGCAAGTAATTTTCTTACTTTTTGTTGTAACTTAGAAGTGTATAATGGTTATCAGAAGTTAAATAATTAAATTAATTAATCAAATTCAATTAGTTTAATTAAGTATATCCCAAGGTTGAAAGGAAAATGTGAATATAAGGAAAAATAAAAGTCACTGGCCGCGAAGATACCTACGGGTCGCGAAAGTAGAACAGAAAGTTTCTGTTTTGGGAAATACACATGTCGCAGGTCGCGAGTCACCCAATTTTCTGGGGTTTTTTCTTACGACGTTGTGTTTCGCTTTATTGGTTATTTTATAACTACCAATGGTTATTATAGTTATTTTAGCCATTAACTTTGGGATGAAAGGGTAGATTGAAAGACGACGATAGTTCGTGAATCGACCTCGTGTTTCGTGAAGTGATATGTTGATTCGTGAAATGGTGTGAGTTATCCTATAAATATAGAAGGCTTGTGTATTATTGTGAAGAGATGCAATTTTTGATTTATTTTCTTCTCTAGCACTTTACATCGAGAACTTGCAATACTCATTTGTAATTTTTCGTATCTTCTTCCATTTAAGTTTCTCTTACATCATTCTAATTTCTATGTGCTCGGAATTTAGTGTAATTCTTTGTATTTCAGAACATATTTCCGGTTTAAATTCCCAAGCACCATACTTGGGAGGAAATGATGTTTTAGGAAAGAGAATCTCGCCTAAAATTAATATCAAGATCAAACAAAATCTTGTTGTTACTATGTTCGATATATGGTAATTCCCGATGATCAAGTTTGCATTTGGTGTCTGTTAAGCAAATGTTTGAATTTGTCATATGTTTTTGTAACCTACTAAATTTATGCAACTTTATTTTATATGATTGATTTATAGAATTAAAGTCACAAGGTACAACACTTTTCTCATTTAAGGTAGCTATAGAATTAAATTATTTTGTATTCCATCCTTGGCTGTGAGATTCTTTTTCCTTGAGTACTGCTTCATTATTTGGGCATTTCTCAACTAACACTTCTAAAATTTCTGATTTCAAAGCATCGAGTCTTGCTAACTCAATTCATCAACTAACACTTCTAAAATTTCTGATTTCAAAGCATCGAGTCTTGCTAACTCAATTCATCAACTAACACCCCGTTATAATTAAATAAGAATTATGTTGTCCTAGTAGGTGTTAGGAATGTTGGGCTAGTGATTGGGTTGAACCAAGTGAAGCCAAGCCTTGCCAAACTAATAGTTAGCCCACAAACACATTATTTAAAACAAAAATAGATTAGGACATAATATCTTTTCCAAAAATCTCTTCTTACTCTTCACATATTATACAATCAAAGAAAGACAAATAAATCCTTCACCCTCACTTCTCCATCAATTTCGCATCCTTCATCCCTCTCCACCATTGAAGCTTTCTTCAGTTCGTGCCAATTCAAGTGTTTCACCTTTCAACCTATTTTATAAAATAGAGGCTGTTTTATGTGTTTTTAATGTTGATTATGATTTGTACATGGTTTACTACGAGTAAACATAATCTATGGTTTATTGTGTAAATTGTGATGTTGTGCTTTACTTTGTGAATTGTTTTGTGAGTGTTAAATCATGAATGAATTCTTAATCAATCGAATATATGTTGTAGTAGTCATATGGTTATATGTTTGGAATTTTTAGATTTGTTATGAATATATATATGTATATATATATCATTATTATCCTACCCAGTATATCCCGCTCATAGAAAACTATGGAGAGGGTCTAGAGAGGGAAGGACGGCGGCAACTCATACCCATAAAGGAGAGCGCGACCAAAAGAAGTCTTTCAGCTCAAGAAAGATGAATAGACGTTCCTGCAACGTGAGGGATAATTAAAACGCATATAGATAACATAAGTAAAAAACAATTATAAAGTTAAAAGCCTAAAAAATAATAATGTTAATCATAGCTACGAGAAAAAAAACAAGAGAAAATGAAGACCAAAAAGAGCTCTACGAAAAAAACAAGAGAAAATGAAGACCAAAAAGAGCTCTACGAACAAATCAGTAGTCTAGAACTTGGATTTGATAAGGGTAAACCTTGCAAGCAATTAAAATTTTTTAATCACCGATTACATTGATTTGATACAGTAATACTGTAATACACCAATATTGGCTGGAGTTTAAGGATAATGTATGATATGTTGATCTCAGAAATGGAATGACACCGAGTAGTTGCACTAATCTGCGAGATTAAATTGTTTTCCCCTAACAATAATCTGAAACCTTCCATGGATGCTGCAAGCCCCAAGAAATGCCCTCCACAAAGCTTCATCAGGTTCCATCTCCATGCGCTCAATAACTCCTTTAGCTTCTTCTATTCTTCCAGCTCTACCCAACATATCAACCATACAGGTATAATGCTCCAAACTCGGACTCAACCGAAACTCCCTTACCATCATCTCAAAATATCGCTTCCCTTCTTCAACATGTCCTCCATGACTACAAGCTGTAAGAACGGTGGTAAACGTAGCCGCATCCGGAAAAACACCAAAATCTAACATACTTTCGAACAACCAAAAAACCTCATCAAATTCCCCATGCATTCCATACCCACTCATTATCGCACACCAAGTAGCCTGGCTTCTTTCAGGCATTTTATCGAATACCTTTCGAGCAAATCCCAAATCACCACATTTACTGTACATTGTGATCAATGCATTGCAATTACTAAGTTCAGAGCTGAACCCACGTACAAATGCCAAGGTATGAAGCTGCTGCCCAAGTCTCATGGAAGAAACCGCAGAGACAGATTTAAGCACGACAGGAAGAGTGTATTTGTCAATGTTGGAATCTGAAATGAGCAATTCATGGAAACAAGAGATAGAAAGATTGAATTGTTTGGTGGAAGCGTAACCTCTAATGAGAGTATTGTAGATAAAGGTGGATTTACGATTAGTGAAAGAAAAGATGAGTTGGGCATCAGCCATTTGAGCACAAGAGGAATAACAAGAAATGAGTTTTGCTCGAATGTAATCATCGTAAGATAAGCCGAGCTTGATGGTTTCGCAATGGAGTTGGAGGACTTTGCGGAGGTTTCTGGTGATGAAACACTGTTGGAGAAGGGAGGCATAAGCCTGAATCGCTTCAGGAATTCGCATTTCTGTAACCATGAATTTAAAATTCCATCCGTCTATCTGTGTTCTAGTTTTACAATTACACCTATTACAAAAAATATTGTTTAACCTTATGATATGCTCATTCTGCTTTTCATTGTGGCTTCTTTAAACTGCGTCGGATCTATTACCTATGCCAATAAGTAACATGTGAAGTCCATCGAGATAGCAAAGGCAACTAGTCCACAAAACAGCCATAAATAAGTCTCCTATATCATTTACTTACCATGATATTATCATCTGTGATAAAAGCAAATGTCACAGCTATAGGAAGATGATGAACTATCAAAGGAAGTGATTCACGCACCTGCCAGGAGTATGGATAAGAAAAAGAATATTAAACACGAAAAGATGACGAACTATCCAATATCTTTTCACTAGTTGAAAAGAGGTTACGCATAACAGTTCCAACTCAATACAGCCCAACGATCTTCCATCCTGTCTCAAGCCAAAAAGTAAATGGTCTTAATTTATGCATGCACTTCCTACTCAAACACACTTAACTTGGATATTGGAATTTACACAAAAAGACATTACAAATTTTGTCTTTCATTATCAATATCAACAACATCCATAGTTATTAATTGATGTAAAATCTCAACCTGTAATATAGAAGTACTTCTAGATTTAGACCAATATTCCTAGTTATGGGAGCATCAACACTACAACATACTAACTACAATACCCTCACAAAAACCCACAACGCATACAACTCATTTTTGGCATTAAATCCAATAATGAAACGATTCTGTGCCTGCTATTTCCTCCATTGAAATTTGTACAAATTCCAAACCAATACCTTAAAATAGAATGCAAAAAATCCAAAGAAAAAACAAACCCCAAATCAATTGATTAAAATTCGGAGAAAAATTTATTAGATTTGGATTTTAGGATTTTAGGGTTTGACACTTTTTGCTGTGGTGTCGGGTTTGGTGGTGGCGTGGGCGTTAGAAGCCAATTGGGGTTATGTGGGTTGGTTGGGTATGTGCGATGGTGGATTGTGCAACGGGTTTACGGTGAGGGTTATGAGAAGTGAGAAGAGTGTTCCTTGGGCGAGGAGGAGAAGATAATGTCGTGATTTGGGTGAGAGGAAGAAGCACAATTATAATCAAATTTTTTTAAGAAGGCTGATTTTTGCTTTATAGTTTATTTTGTTTTTTTGGTTGTGTTTAGCCACGCTTACTAGTGTGGCTGAGTTGCTCAGTTTTATATTTTTAATTGGGTTTTAGCCACGCTTTTAGTGTGGCTGATTTGATTATATTTTAAATTTAATTGACCTTTAGCCACACTTAAATATTCTTACCCTTACACTTAAATATTCTTACATTCTAACATTATTTATTGTTTACATGGAGCATTTTATATATATATATATATATATATATATATATATATATATATATATATATATATATATATATATATATATATATATATATATATATATATATGATATATATATATATATGTATATATATGTATATATGTATATATATTATATATGTATATATATGTATATATATATATATGTATATATGTATATATATATATATATATATGTATATATGTATATATGTATATATGTATTTGTATATATGTATATATATGTATATATATGTATATATGTATATGTATATATGTATATATACATATATATATATAGTATATATACATTTATATATATGTATATATACATTTATATATATGTATATATACATTTATATATATGTATATATACATTATATATATATATATACATATATATAATATATATATAATATATATATATATATATATACATAATATATATATATATATAATACATATATAATATATATTAATATACATATATGTATATATACATATATATATATACATATATATACATATATGTATATATACATATATGTATATATACATTTATATATATATATATACATTTATATATATATATATATATATATATATATATATATATATAT
>CM033458.1:5374873-5417217 GCA_019425755.1 Amaranthus cruentus | reverse complement strand
TTTTGTTATTCTTTGCGGTCTATAGTGAATGATGTTTAAAATCTGGTGTGACTTCTTATTATTTGCATTAAATTTCTTTATTGTTTTTCGATTATTATTTTCGTTGTCACACAATATTTTTCATCCTAGTTCATAGAAGTAAGTTGTTTCATTACAAAGAACATCCTTAACTTTGTTCTTGGGTGTTGTACAAATAAAGCTTAAATCTTTATACCCTTGAGTGCTTGTGATTTCAAAAATCAATAAAACAAACACAAGGTTTCTTCATTGGAACAATTTTAGTTAAAGCCTAAGTTCTTTGTGGTGATCACACACACCTTGCAAATCACACATCTATATACATATATTGATATTGTTTTGCTACAATTCATTTGATGTTGCTGGTTTTTTGCTATTGCAAAGAATGATTTTGTTTTGCTACTCTCATATTCGTTAACATGATTTGGACAATGGAGGTCCACATAAACCCAGATTGCCTTCAAACGAACTGTTCGAAAAATGAGTGAACTCGGGTGGAATCGGACCCACAAGCTGATTCTTTGAAACATTGAAGATTGAAAGGTTTGCTATGAGTGTAGTTAACTGTGGAGGAAATGTTCCTTCAAGCTTGTTCACTGATAAGTCTAAAAGCTGAAGGGATTTTAACTTTGCCAATGATTTTGGTAAATGACCCGTAACATTGTTATCTGAAATGTTGAGTGCTACAAGTCCATCAAACTTGGATACAAAATCTAGCACTTTCCCTCTAATTCCATTCTTAGAAAGATCCAGAAATTGTAATTTGGAGACCTCTGCAATACAAATAATGAAAATCTATGATAAGTTTTGAGTATCAGCAACATAACATTATCCCGATTTCACTATAAAGCAATTAGTTTGAAGAAATTCTTCTTTATTATCCAAAGTCTAATGAAATATATGTAGCTATCCTTATTTAGTTTTAGCCAAAGTCTAAGGAAATAGATGTAGGCAACCTTATCCTTGTAATAACCAACTATATTTTACAACTCCAATGCCACAAATAGTTCACATTTAAGCAGAAGATTAGTATTAGATGTACATAACCCTACTCTTATTGAAGGCCAAATCCATGGTATCAAAAGAGTGGGTTAAACCCTCACGTACCTTCCATAAAACAAGCCCGCATCCAATTGCATCAATCGCGTTGTAAAGGTTTTCAATACAAAGGAACCGATCTTCCATTATTGTAAAGGTGTAAAAAAAATACACTCTGGGGCATATCAAGGGATAACTTATGATTCGAACCTATGTGAAACAGTTGCATTATTAATGAGATTTCATTAGTCGTTTTTAGCGCCTAAATTTTTTTAATATTTGTTCGTTACTAATTATAATTTAATTAGTGATGGTAGTAATTTGAAAAATAGAAAGTTGTTAATTCGTAACGTGGTTATGAATCATAACAAGAAACGTAAACTTTGGAGGTAAAACTTAAAGTTGAGCAATTACCGATAAACAGTTCGAGAAAATTTTAATTATTACCCGAGCATATTATTTAACCATGATAGGAGTAAATTAAATATTTCATACACATACACAAGTGATTTTAAACTTGAAATACAAGTTACATAACTTGTTACATGTACAACAATTTTTACCCAAACTTTAAACTATTTTAGATAAAACTTTCCTACACTATAATAGACCAAAATGAGACAAAAATCACCTCCAAAACAGCCCCAAATAGCAGCCCCAATTGCTGTACCCCTACCCCTCTTTTTAGTCTTTGTACACTTACATACTCAAGCAAATTGTTCTATTCAAAACCCCTTTTGTTCTGATCTAGATTGTGCATCATTATAAGCACGCAAGAGGCAAATATTTGAAGCAAAAGCACTCTATTTTCTGAATAATAATTCAGCCATAAACCCCAACTCATTACTCTCAAGTTCATCCATGAACAAACACTAGAAGCCTTCAAACTTTCAACTACTAAAACACCTTCTTTTATCATCAAATCTTCTTCAAAAACCCATATAAAACTTCTGAAAATCAATGTTTATAAACTCAAATATTCCATAAAAATAATCTTCATTTCAAGAGCTTTCCAAAAACTCCAAACTTGAAGAAATCCACCAAGCATATAGTAAGTTATGTTCATTTCTTTATTCCACTAGTATTTTTGTTAAAACTTGTTCATGTAAAACTTTTGTTTACATGAATCCTTCTCTAAACTAAGATCATTATCCCTAAGATTGATAAAATCATCACTTATAAATCTATAGAAATCGACTACAATAGAAAATAAGAAGATGTATTGCAACAAACATATAAATTTTCTTACTTCAAGGATTTTAAGTAAAATTATGTGACTTGATTAAGTATGTTGCTCAACATAATAAGTACACTCCAAATATGTTAAAATCATCATAGGTATTAGTTTAACAATTCCAACTAAGGAAAGTTAAGTGTATGTTAGAAATCCAAAATTATTATTGATTTTTAGATGAATGCAATATGTTTAGTTGAAGAGTTGGAGTTGAGACTTGAAGGGCAAAGACCCGAAGTTGAAACCACTTCTGAGAACGTATAGGAGCTTATATGGGAGCTTACGAAATGTTTATATAGGCTTGGAGTCGAGGTATGTTACATGGGGTGATTTTTAAAGGATTTAAGAATAAGTTGGGAAAGTTTTGTATAAACTTATTTTTAAAAATAAAATTCCCAAAGAGAAGTTCTTAAATCTTGAAAACTGATATCAAAATGATAATTTGAGTAAGGAATGATTTATTACATGTATTATTATTGTGAGCATCATGTATGTTAATTTTATGAATTGGTGTATGCTTAAAGGCATGATTTTACACTACTTTGTGAAAGTATTTATGATGGAAATGGTTATATGGATTTGGAAAATATTTAAAATGCATTTTAAAAATAATTTCTAGTAGCTATATGTTAAAAAAATCTCTTCAATAATTTTATTGAATTTTATTTGTTAAATCGATATTTTAAGGGATTTTAAGGTGTTAAATACTCTTATGATAAAATATGGTATTAGATTAACTCTTAATCATAAAAAAATAATTAATAAAATCATATTATAATGTATCCAACAAGATTTGGCCACAATATATTTAGTTTGGAATTTTTCATGCTTTTTGAGTAATCGTTAAATTGTTTATCGGCAAATTGTGAAATACTCCCTCTGTTTCCTATTGATGTTCTCATTGGGAATATTATGGGAATTAAGAAAAGTAGAATCTTTTAGATAGTGGAGATATTATTTTATTGAATAATAAATTTGATGGAAGAAAAGTGGGGATCACAAATATTAAAAAAGTATTTAAAGAAAGTTAGTGGAAAAAATATGGGGACCACAGCTAATTAAAAAATGTTGTTATGGAGTTAGTGAGAAACATGTGGGGACCATAACGATGAAGTTAGTGGAAGATATGTAGGGACCATAATCATTATTAAAATATTAAAGTGAGAATGAGTGAGGTTATTTTTGTCCAAAATTTGTGATATAAATGGAAAGATTCCTTATGGGAACAACAATTGAAACACTCCAAAATGGAAAGTGAGAACTTCTTTAAGGAACGGAGGGAGTAGTAAAATATAAAATAATTACCAAATGAAGACATATGGACTTTAAATTTTTATCACATACTCATTTGGACAGTAAATAAATTTGGTCAAATTTTGGGAACCTTTTATTGACGTTGAAGGACCTTAATAATTTTTACTCGGTTATTAAGCTAGAAAACGGTAAAATACAAAATAAATACTAAATGACGTCTTTTGCGCATGAAACTTTTATGAGACACTTATATACACAGTAGGTACATGTCGAAGAATATTTATGTATTTTCGTGACCATATAAGGACTCAAATAAACTTTATTCGGTTTATCGGTAAAATAACACTATTAATTATTAAAAATATCCCACACGATTTTTAATAGTTGTGTAAAATTTTATATTCCTTAAACTAGTTTCTGAAACATTATAAATTTTTTTATATTATTTTATTCGGACTTAAATAATTTTAAACCAATTTTATTTGATTTATCGATATGATGTCTATATAAAAAGATAAAATATCATACATGATATTTATAAGTTTAAATGAGCTAATAAAAGTATTATATAACTTCTAGAACTTTGGTTAAATTTATTAAGCTAATAATTAATTATTTACTAATTTATCAAATTCATAAATATTGTTAAATTATTTAAAGGTGTAACATTGTTAGTTAAATTTGAGTAAAACTAGACCTATATAAAAACTTTATAATTGTGTTAGTAACCTACTACCTCATAGTATAAAATAAGTTTTACTTAGATAGTTTATAAATTTTATGGATTTAAAACATCATTTAAATAACGGTAAATACCTAAATTGTCGAAATAATCGTAAAATCATTATAAATTTGTATAACCAATTATAATCTGATGGGACAACCTTAAATTCATTTCAATTAAGTTATTATAATGACTTGATTAATGTGGGCCTTGTTGGAGAATTAATATGTATTTTGTAAATCAATTATCGATCTTATTACCGGCAAAACTATCTCGTATTTAAGAAAATAGTGTTTTATGAACTCTCCTGTGACAAAGATTTTATAGACTTATGAACTAAATTCTATTTGTTTTGAATGAATTTCAAAACTCTTTTAAGTTACATTTACTTTGCAAAGGATTGAAACGAAAAATTTTAGTGGTTTCCTTGAAAAATCGTATTGAATTAATCACTTTTTGTTACGATGCATTTTCACACATAGTACCGACTACCAAACGAGTCACAGGATGACTCACAGAGTATTGAATTAATCACTTGCCGGACATGTCGCGGACGGTAGACCGACTACCAAACGAGTCACAGGATGACTCACAGAGTACCCATGCAAACTTATGATATGAGTTTGAAATTGATTTGGATCCATTGAGATCTTATGGTTTATGATGAAATATAAGAACTTGGAATTATTACTATAAAACCATTGAATTAAGTTTGAATGATAATATGATTTATCAAATGAAAAAACATCTTTCAAAATGAATTTACTTAAATCAAAAAGTTTTAATAACTTGTTTGATGGACACTAGTGTGTTAATACTCAGCCTTTTTGCTGATACTATACTTTGTATGTTTTCCAATGGTTTTGTTTTTAGAGTAAAACCCCCATAACACCTCGACGGAGAATGGATATGCGAGCGGAAGATGAACCCGAGTTTGAGTATAACTCCCCTTTTGTTTAGATCTCTTTATTGTATTTGAGAGACTATTAGCTGAGTTGTTTAGGTTTGGACTATTTTAAGGGTGTATTTGAACTTTGGACTTATTTCAATTTGGTTGTAATTTCCCTATATTTTAGACAATTAAGAATTCAGTTATATTGCTTTGGTTTGGTTCAAGTATTTACTTGGATATTGGTTTGACCTTTAAGTAACCCCTTAATTGTGTTGGCAAAAAGTTAGCTTCCGCTTGATTAATAATAAATTCCAGTTAGTGTTTGCCTTTATAATTCGGGGTGGTTACACTATGTTACCTAGACTCGAGTACGAGTATCGAATACATTTGTGGATCCTAGTGTCCGATACGTTATTTTTAGAATTTAAGGATACGGAGACACCGTCTTAGTATTGAATACGGGTACGGGCAAATTTTTAAATAAATCTCAAATGAAATACAAAAATTAAGTACTTAGATATAAAAACAATTAATAAAAATTAATTATGTACTAAATTTTGAAATAGTAACAAAATTTTCACGCAGAGAGAGAAATAAATAAAATTCTTCACTATAATAAAATTATAAAAAACAAAAGTTAAAAAGAAAATAAATTGTCACTTGTCAGTTTGGGGACCACTATTTTTAAAGGAATAATAGCTTTTCTCTGAATAAAAGCATGTTGTCTAGTACACTCTTATTTTTTAAATAAAAGGTTAAAAAATAAATTTACTAGCAGTCGAGAAAGAGAGAAAAAGGCTGAAAAATAGCCTCTAAATGTTACAATGGAGAAGAACTACAAGGGAAGAAGAAAAAGAAATCCGACCACGATGAAAGAGGCTCTCGATCAAAAGTTGATTGTGGTGGGATTCAATCACTTTGGTGACCAAAAACCCCAGCTTTCGAGCCCCAATTAAAGTTGGAGCTTTAATTTTCTGATATTGGGTTTTGAAATAATAACAAACTCTAAAAATAGAGGCACATCTTTCACCTTTACTTTTCACCGTACCCAGGTTCGATCCAACATACTGGACACGAGTATATATAGTGAAACAATTCAATTACCTTGTGCTTAACCAATTCATTTACTAGACATGGTTCAGGCAGACTTTGGGTTCCTCTATTAAGGAATGATCTTGAGAATAATAATTCTTTCCTTATCTAAAGCTTTTCTGATAGCTATATATATATTTTTTTTGAGTTAAACACCTGATCAATTAGATTAAATCAAGAGAGGCCAAGGTACTAAGACCTTGGGGAAAAGGGTCCATACAAACTTTCTCATGAGCTTCCCCGGTATCCCACCTTGCAACGCAATGAGCAGCAGCATTGCCATTACGTTTAACGAAGTTACACCCAAACCGCAAACATCTAGTACTAGCAAAAAAAATACAGTCATAAATCAGGTGCACAAGAGAGCAGCCTTCACATTTGTTCTCAATAGTATGCACTACATTAATGGCGTCCCCTTCAAGGTGTATGTATTGAAAACCCAAACGAAGCGCTAATTCCATGCCAAAAAGAGCAGCCGACGCTTCGCTCACCTCTACAGACCATCGCGCCTCCATTCTGATAGCCATATATTGCTCTTACTATATTCTTGTAAACAATCTTCTGCATATTATTCATTGATATCTTTAAGATATTATTCAAATATTTAGTTACCTATTGTAAGAGATTCTTTTGTAATTATTTAAATCCATTTGGCTGCTTGTTAATAATAGAATAACAATTACACAACTTCTTTGTCTTCTACAAGGTATCAGAGCCAGTGTGACAAGAGGTCAAAGGTTCGAATCTCAACCACCCCTCATTTAAAAGTGGAATATTTAGCACAAGGTATGATGAGAGCATGTATTGCATCTACACTATAGCCTAAAGGGCTCTCGTGTGAGGGGGCGTGTTAGAGTATGTAACATATTCTGGGGCCTTAACCATCAGCTTAAACTTTTGGTTGAGTTGGTTCCTTGACATGGTATCAGAGCTTTTGATCCAAATAACCACCTTCATTTTTTTTTCTTTGCAATGACCAACGAACACTCCTATCAGATTATTTCCAAGCAGCCCTTCATTGTTATCAACCTCCAAAATATCATTAAGCTAACCCCACACAATTATTTATCATGGAAACTTCAAGTTGAAGCAATGCTTGTAGGCCATGATCTCAAAAAGTTTATTGATAATACATATCCATGTCTATCCTCTACTCATACAGTTGATGAAAAAGATGTATCAAACCCGAAATTTACGTATTGGATCCGTCAGGATCAACTCCTTTTTGGTGCCCTTATAGGTACCCTCAACCCAGATTTAGTTCCCCTTGTTGCAGGGACAAAATCATCAAAAGCCTTATGGGACTCACTTGCCACAACATATGCAACACCAAGTAGAGGTCACATAAAACAACTTAAGGACCAATTTCAACGCATCCAAAAAGGCAATCGAACCATTACGGAATATATGCAGTCTATTAAAGCATGTGTCGATCACCTCGCTGCCCTTGGAAAGTCTGTTGATCACGAAGATGTGGCTGATCATGTTCTTCATGGACTTGATTCTGATTATGCCTCAGTTGCGGAGTCGGTGAATGCTCGTGACAAACCCATATCCTTTGAGGAACTTCATGAGAAACTCATCAATCAGGATTTAAAAATCCAGCAACGTCGACAAAATTCATCTATGCCTGCTAGTGCTTTTGCACTTACCACAAAACCAAAGCCAAGGTATTATGCTTCCACAAATCACTCCACCTCAGGTAACCTCTCTAAATCATCTTATCAATCTCATAAACCCCGCCAACCTAAACCATTTCTTGGTAAGTGTCAATGGTTTAGAGAACACGGTCATGTTGTAAGCCAATGTCCCACTTTCGCTCAACAATATCCCACCGCCACACCACCTCCACCAACTCGTCAACCTTTCAAACCACAAGCCAATACCCTTCGATTCCCAGAAACTGCCTCCGCTCACTCCTCTTGGCTCCTTGATAGTGGTGCATCTTGTAGGTGATGGTATGGGACTTAAAATCCGATACTAAACATGTGTTTATGCGCTACAAAGCTTTGGTGGAAAATTTTTTTCAACTTCCTCTCAAAACTCCATATTCTGACAATTGGGGGGAGTATGATGCTTTAAAATCATATCTTGCCTTTGAGGGTATTAGTCATCTTACCACTCCACCACATACACCTCAACATAATGGCCTTTCCGAAAGACGTCATAGGCACATTGTTGAAACTTTTCTTATCCTTCTTACTCATGCTCACATGCCCCTTGAATATTGGCCTCATGCCTGCTCCACAGCTGTCTATCTCATCAATAGGCTTCCAACTGCCACCCTCAACAATGACTCACCATACTTTAAACTCTTTGTTGTTCAACCAAATTATTCAAAACTTAAATGTTTTGGGTGCCTCTGTTATCCATGGTTAAAACCTTACTCTACCCACAAACTTGACCCCAAATCCAAACCATGTATCTTTATTGGATACTCTCCCACACAAAGCGCATATTATTGTCTCGAACCTGAAAGTCGTCGCATTTACACATCTAGACATGTTCACTTCATTGAATCTGACTTCCCTTTTATGCATCATAAACAAGTTGTTAGTATGTCTGATGCTCTTGTCAATGCGTGGGCTCCCATACCACTTACCATACTACCACAACCCTCTTCCTCTTAACCTATTATTTCTACCCAAATTCCGTCCAATCAAAGTCAACCTAATACCTTAGCTTCATCTCCTCTAAACAATAATATTCCTCCTTCTCAACAAATGACTACCAGACTAAAACAAGGCATCACAAAACCCATTAAGAAACTAAATCTTAATGTTGAATTATGCCATACTGACCTCCCAAAAAATATTACACAAGCATTAAAAAGCCCTGTATGGAGACAAGCTATGGACAATGAAATGCAGGCCTTAACTAAAAACCAAACATGGACTCTAGTTCCCTCCTCCCCCTCTCAAAATTTAGTAGGATGTAAGTAGATTTTTCGAATAAAGAAAGATCAACACGGAGCTATTACACAACATAAAGCACGATTAGTCGCTCGCGGTTTTCTTCAACGAGAGGGTATTGATTATGGTGATACTTTCAGTCCCGTGGTTAAACCCACTACGGTTAGACTAGTCCTTTCTATAGTAGTATCTAAAAATTGGTCTATTCGTCAACTCGACATAAACAATGCCTTTCTTCAAGGCACCCTTATCGATGATGTTTACGTATCGCCACCACCTGGCTTCATTGATCCCCATTACCCTTCTCATGTTTGCAAGCTTCAAAAGGCCCTTTATGGTTTAAAACAAGCACCCAGGGCTTGGTACATGGAGCTCAAAAATTATCTAATCACCATGGGGTTCCGAAACACTATTTCAGACTCATCTTTGTTTGTGTATAAAGCTGCTGATGTTTGTATTTATTTGCTAGTCTACGTTGACGATATTATTGTCACAAGTAATGCTCCTGAAATCTTAACAAAATGTATCCAAAATTTGGCCACTCGCTTCTTATTAAAGGACTTAGGTGACTTTTCTTACTTCCTTGGTGTTGAAGTAGTTAAAACCCAAAATGGTCTCTTTCTCAGTCAAAAACGATACATCCAAGACATTCTTATAAAAGCCAACATGGATAACTGTAATCCTATTGCAACTCCTTTACCTACTACACCTCCGCTTAGTATTCATGGTTCTGCAATGGCCAATCCCACGGAGTATCGTGCTCTTCTTGGTAGCTTACAATACCTCAGCCTTACTCGTCCAGACATTTCGTTTGCTGTCAATAAATTCGCACAGTATATGCAGAGACCTACTACTAATCATTGGCAATATCTTCATCGATTACTTCGCTATCTCAAAGGTACACTAACCATGGGTCTTAATATATATTCAGAATCTCCCTCTTCTCTACATGCTTACTCCGATGCAGACTGGGCTCGTGACAAGGATGATTTCATCTCGACAATAGCTTACATTATTTACTTGGGCAAAAATGCAATTAGTTGGGCTTCAAGGAAACAAAAGACTCGTGCTCGGTCTTCAACTGAAGCCGAGTATCGAGCCGTTGCTGCTACAACAGCAGAACTTCTATGGCTTCGAAACTTACTGTCAGAACTAGGCCACATTCCATGTCAACAACCTGTGATTTATTGTGATAATGCAGGGGCAACTTACGTTTGTGCCAACCCAGTGTTTCACTCTAAAATGAAGCACATTGCTCTTGATTATCATTTTGTGCGGGAAAATGTACAAAAAGGTCATCTTTGTGTTGCCTACATTTCTACTAAAGATCAGTTAGCTAACGCGCTTACTAAACCGCTTCCGCGTACTATTCATCATAATTTGGTCAGCAAAATAGGACTCTCTTATTGGTCACCTATTTTGAGGGGGAGTATTAAGGAATGATCTTGAGAATAATAATTCTTTCCTTATCTAAAGCTTTTCTGATAGCCATATATTGCTCTTACTATATTCTTGTAAACAATCTTCTGCATATTATTCATTGATATCTTTACGATATTATTCAATTATTTAGTTACCTATTGTAAGAGATTCTTTTGTAATTATTTAAATCCATTTGGCTGCTTGTTAATAATAGAATAACAATTACACAACTTCTTTGTCTTCTACATCCTCAACCCATATTAGTGATAACAAACTTGAGTTTGTTCCAAACCATGGTAGAAAACATAATGTAAAAAACATCACGACGTTGTATTATTAGCAAACATATAAAAAGTTGATTACCTGTTGGAAGGAAGCCTTCTTTGACCATATCACAAAATTGGTTGCCTCCAAGATTTAACTCAATCAAAGATGGCAGAGTAAATAACCAAGACGGAATTATCCCTTTGAGCAAGTTATTTGAAAGTGCAATGTTGGTTATAGATTGCAAATTCTGAGTCTTTTTAGTATCCATTGTTGCAGGTAAATCTCCACTTAAAAGATTATCAGCAAGCATAAGAACTTCAGATGTATTCCAAACCCATACAGGAATCTGACCCCAAAGATTACATCCAGATACCGAAAACATCCTCAAATTCGGTTCGGATCCAGGAGAACAATCCGGTAATCTACCCGAAATATTAGTGTAGGCAAAATCTAAGACTTGGAGGGAACTACTTAAGTTTTTTAGAAGTGATGTATGAACATATAAATTGGGATTTAATTCCACTATAAGAGAACGTAAATTTGGTAGGGTGGAGATTTTGGAGGGAAAAGTTCCTTGCAAACTGCAATTGTATAATTGTAAACTTGTCAAAGAGCTAAAGTTTTCTAAAATTTGAGGTATAGATGAATTAATCACCACCCCATTGAGATGAAGTTGTTGTAAATTGGTTAAATTTCTAACAATCTTATCGAAATCGGGAAATTTTAGTCCCGAAAACAAATAAGGTAAGCTCATCATAGTAAAGATTTCGACCTCGCTTCCTACAAGTGTAGGGATGGTAAGGTCTAACGAAACTAATTGAGAAAGTGCGGCAAATTCAATGGGAACTTCTCCCACAAAACCCGTATGAGAAAGGTTTAAATGTTTTAAATTGGTTAAATTACCTATAACAGGGGGAATTCGAGATGGGTACAAGTAATTATAGGCAAGGTTAAGGGTTTTGAGATGTGAAAGATGAAAGAGACTAGTATTAGAAGAGATGATCCCGCCTAGCTGACTACAACTAAGATCGAGTCCAATAACATGACCAGAGCTAGAATCACAAATGACACCATCCCATGAGCAACAATCTATATTTATGTTCCAAGAATTTGTCTTGGGGTAAGATGGTCCGTTTTGTAACACATCATCGTACATATCAGAGTAATTGTTATTGACGGTGAATTCGTTTTTGAATCGAAGCAATGTCATCTTATCGTGGTTATGACATTGTTGTGAACTGGAATTTTTTTGGGGACGCAAGCAAAAAGCTTGAAAAAGGTGGATAAGAAGGCAAAGAAGAAGAAAAGGTTTCCACATTGGTAATTTTAGAGTGAAAAATAGGGAGGAGTAATGTGAAGTGAGTGGAAGAAAATATGGAGGGTTATGTGTTCCTTTTTCAAGCTAGAGATGAGCTAGATTTATGGGTGTAATATAAAGAGACATGAATTAAAGAAAAGTCAAGTAATGAGATTATGGTCGATGGAATATTGCTTATTGGTAGGTTAATTTTTTACCAAAATATTCCGTCTTTGGGTTATAACACTACAAAATAAAAAATTCTTGTACAGAACATGTCTCATATAAAATTTGTGAATATTCGTAATATGTGAACCAAATAAGTAGAGAAAGTTTTTTGTTGATACGATGACAAAATAAGAAATCTATATATGGACGGTGTCTCAAGGTAAAACCGTATTATACAAAAATTTGTAAATATCTTCACACGTGAACCTAATATCTAGAGGCGTATTCATTCGAGTTATGTGGTCAATTTCAGATCACGTATTTTGGGTCGATTTAAAATCGAATTTTGAGTGCACATTAATTTTTAAAAGCCCGACATTGTCGGATTATTGATTTTTTTACACTTTTAGAAATATGATTAAATTTACCAGACGATATTTTTCTCATGAAAAGCATTGAATGGTCAATTTAATTTAATCATGAATGTCGGTGGTCTAAGTTGTAATGATTTAATGTTAGCCTAATACTCGTCAGAATAAAACAAGTCTTGGTATAGGGATGACAATGGGATATTCCGACTTTGCTCCGGATAATAGTCGGATTTTTGTTTTCAGTCCACCTCCAGTTGGAGTCGGATTATGCATACTCCAAGTTTGCCCCGACTCGGACTCTCGGATCTCCAACGGAGTCCGATGCAAAGTCGGATTATTATCAAACAGTATCGTTGTGATATTGTATGTTTTTCAAATACAATTTAATAAAAAAATATGTACTTTAATTTGAATTCAGTTTTAACAAGAGAAATAATCCTACTACTACAATTTAACAAAATTTTCTCGTATTTTGATTTGTCGTATTTTATTTCTCTTGATTTCTTTTGTCGTATCTTGATTCATTAATCTAAATAAAAATATCAAGTAGGTTTTCAAAATCGAAAATTACAATTACTATGAGAGAGAGCTTGAATTAGTCACGTCTAGAGTTTTAAAGGAAACAAAATATTAGTGTAAAAGTCAAATTCAAAGTCGGATGTCCTTAAGGGTCGGAGTCTCGAATTTTTAATAAGGTCCAACTCCGGTCCGTCTCTAACTCGGACTAGAATCGTAAAGTCGACGTCGAATGACTTTTTCCTTGGACTCGAATCGGATTATTTTCGTCGGATCGGGTCGGATACAGACCGAATTGCCATCCCTATCTTAGTATGATTTTAAGTGAATCGAAATCAATCAAGTGAGTGAGTGGGTACATGTAATGCCAATAGTCTCTTGAAGAAGTCAAAAATGATGGCCATACAAGTCAACATTAGACCATTGAAGTGTTTGTTTAGATTAGTAACATTGAAGTGTATGGTGTACCTTTCTTGAAAGAGTCTTTGTTAATTCCTCTGTTTCATGTTTCACAACTATCTTTGTTAATGGAGAAGTCTTTCTAGCTTTGAGTTGATAAAATTTCTCATTTTTCCCAGATGTGAGAGAACGCAAATGCTTAAATATATATTTGATGTTTAATTCCTCACTTTTGAATACCGTTAATGGTTAATATACGACTCTTGAATCATACATTCGGAAAAAAAAAAAAAAACAATGTGTATATAAAAAATAGTATCAAATTAAAAATTAATGCAGCCATTGTTTACGATATATATATATATTTGAAATGGTCCTTTTACACAAAATTTAAAGTTAAATTATATTCTCAATCTAAATTAAAACATAATATTAAAATTTTATAATTCTAATAATCAGTTAAAATGTTCTTTTTCCATGTGCTAACTCAAATTCTTTTTAAGGTTTCAATATTATATTTGTTTTTTCATTAAAAATAATCAGTTAAAAATAATAATGTTGGGCCCTTTAAAATTTATGCTACACCATTTTTTTTTATTAAAGCAACAAAAATATAGTATCATATACTCTCTTCAATTCATTTCAGTTGTTACATTTGTTTTTTCACACTTGTCGGGGTAACATTTTAACTCTTAATATCTCTAATTATACTTAAATAAAAATTATGAAAATTTGATATGAATAATCCTTGCATTGAGATGAATCAAACAATATCTCACATGACTATGTTTTAACTTATAGATTATGAATAAAATACAAATTAAAATGATTGATGAACAGTGTCAAAAAACAAATGGAACAACTGAAATGAATTGGAGGGAGTATATATTTCCTAATAAATTACTATTAATTATAAATAATCATTGATAAAATCAAAAAAATTACTATTTTTTGAACTCGAAGAAATAAATAATAAAAAAAAAGTACAATTAATTGCAAATAAGTCTCCTAACATTATAAAAAAACAAGTTATCACAAAAATGTAAAAAATAAACAATATTCTATTGACTTGACTTATGCTTACCAAACATAAACAAACCAATAATTTTGTTAGTATTTGTGTCTACGAGGAGTACTACTTACTTTTTTTTTTTTTTTTTTTTTTTGAGTTAGGAGTACTACTTACTAATTATCCTAACACAAAGCTAACAACAAGAAAATGGTTTTCCAAATTTCATATTTTACTTTTGGCCACATTTTAGTTTCTATATCTTCCTCTTAAACAGTGTGCTCCTTAATGTTAAATTTAAGCTAAAAAATTATAATTTAATATATCATATATCAAAATAATATTTCCGGTAAAACAAACAATATAAAATTTAAAAAAAAAAACGATAGAAGGGCTATTTTTTTAATATAATTAATGTCAACATACACAAAAATAATAGCAAAAATAAAAATATAATTATACAAAGATTAGTGAGATGTATTAATTACCTGGTGAAGTGACCAAAACTCTAATAGTATCATCTATGTTTTGAGGAGCAACCTCCATTTCCTCCATTAGAGATTAGGAATTGGAGAAGATGAAGTATCGATTATACAAAGAACATCAACATTCCATCAATCTAAAATATGGTTTTTACAATTACAGTTACGATATTTAAAATTAGTATATTTTCAAATTTAGGCTAATTTAATCTATTCAAATTGGTTAGAGATTGGACATTGGAGAAAATGAAGTAAAACTTTATAAACAATCTTAATTTGCTTTATGTAATCATGAAAGTAAAAACTGAATTTATTCAAATTGCCAAAAGAAAAAAATAACCATTGCCATTAATTGAGAGATTAAATCAGTTAGGGGAAAGACTACAAATTAATTGAAGAAATCAGAAACCTTTTCCAAGGGGTTAATGCTATTGCTCCCTATTGGGGAATTAAATATAAGCCCACAAGTATTGAGTTAAAAATAACACGCTCATGAAATCACATCATCTAAAGACATGTAATCGATAAAGTGGATAAAATTATAACACGAGACAAAGAGACGCAACACGTGGCATGCATGCGTGGTGACACATGGCATGCATGCGTGGTAACACGTGGCGTAGATGCCACTTCGTGTCGTAGTTTTCTCTATATAAGGCCATGTTCTATTTAGTAGAAGGAGGAGAGATCAAAAGTAAAAGATGAATTAGTGAGGAAGGAGGAAATCAATTTATATGTGCAACATTAATTATTATGGTTGGCTCACAATTTATAATATTCGGGTATTATTGAAAAGGTCTCGATCTCTCTAAAAATAATATTCTATATCATTAAGCTTATATATGGGTATTAACTTGGGCGTCGGAGGCACCGCGCTTGGAGACCACCCCGGGGTTGTTGGTATTTATTTTCAGGCATTCAATGGTTTTTTGATCAAGCTCCGTTTGACCACCGCATACACCCAAAGGTACTCGTTTATTTGATAAGCTTCCGATTTTTTACCGGAACAATTTGGCGCGTCAATTAGGGGTATGGTTTTCATAGTGAATTTCCTATGGCTCCATGATCCAAGAGATTATTCTCTGAAAATTCTATAATTTTCATTACCATTTTTTCGGTGGTTCAAACAAAATATATTATCTAGGGAAGACGAGGTTGAGTCCAGGACTCCCTCAAACCCTTCCGATCGTCCTAGTAATTGGCAAGAGCATATATTATTTAAGGGAGACGAGGTTGAGTCATGGACTCCCTTGAACCCTTTCGATCGTCCCAGTAATTGGCAAGAGCATATATTATCTAGGGAAGACGAGGTTGAGTCCAAGACTCCCTCGATCCCTTCCGATCGTCCCAGTAATTGGCAAGAGCATATATCATCTGGGGAAGACGAGGTTGAGTCCAGGACTCTCTCGAACCCTGGAGCATCGTCACTAAGGAACCCATAAAGTGTTTGATCAAGAGATCAAACATGAGAAAAAGTGTAATATCCCATAAAGTGTCTAAAGCAACAAAAAACCCTAAATTAGGTAAAATCAATAAAAAAAATTATGCACAGAGATTTACCTTTTCCGGCAACATTAGGTCTCATCTTTAATGACGCACTTCCGAAGAACTCCGAACTCCAGCTTTAATGGCGGACTTCCAAATAACTCAATCAATCCTATTAACAAAGATAACTTAATAGAGAAGAAAAAAGAAGAAATAGTGAGAAGAAAAAGCAATAAAGAGATGGAGACAACATGGAAGAATAGTAATTAAGGAGTAGTAGGTATAGGAAAATGGAATGAATTGGGGATAGCAGGCGGAGGAAAAGAGATGGAGATAAGTGTTGCGGTGTGGTGGATAACGAATGACTGTTACATGATCTGCTAGTTCAAGTCAAGGGCACAGAATCAGGGTGCTTGAAAATCCCTTCTTGCTGAATATGGTACATGGATCATTGGAGAACAAAGGTCATGCAAAGACAATTTAAGAACAGACGCACAGAGTCCACATTCCTTTATGCATTAAAGGTATTAACTGCTAAATGAGCATTGAACATGGGTAGGATAAAGTAGTAACATTATGATTTAAACTTAAACAACAGAGATTTCTTACTTTAAACCTTAATAATACACCCCAATTGCATAATATTTCGCTAGAGCATTATAATAAAGTTAATCAACAACTTGTTGGTTAATAAGAATATTAAGCTCATTCCTTGATGATAAAGCTATACTTCATAACTGAAATGAGAAGTGATGCAAGTGGCTTAAAGTTGAGGTTAAGAGGGATAAGATAATGTTATGTAGAATCGTGGATGGAAAGCATGCAATTTCTCTTCTATTATTGATTGGGCTAAGCTTTTCTATCCAAATTAGAAAAGCCCTTCTTTTGATCCTGAAGTAGACTTCTATACCCACTTTAAATCTTGACAATAGAGGTATGAAACTAAAAAGTAAGTTTCTACTAAAGTGAACACAACCCAAAACAAAACATGTTTTATGAATCGTAAATAATACTTTAGAGCTGCACAAAATGTAGGCGAACATGTACATTCAAATTTGTTGAGTATTTAGAGCATGTAGGACATATCCAAAGACTTAAGGGATGTACACATACATAGACTAAGCATAAACGTAATAACAAACCAAAAATGGGCTTGCTCGGTTACTTGCTCGTTCGAGCAACATGGTGCTCGTTCGAGCACATGCTCACAGGTCAGCCAGTTTGGTTCAGAATCTTCTGTTTGATATTTTTGGTGTTTGCTCGTTCGAGCATCTTGTGTGCTCGTTCGAGCACTTTCAAAATTTCGAAGTCAGAAACTTTTTGGAAGTTGTTTTATGGAACAAAGTGATTGTTCGTGAAACTAAGCTATGTTTCATGGACTAATGTGTTGTTATGAATAAATGTGTTACATCATCAATTGATGTATGGTTTGGATGAATCCATGTGACACTTCAACTCTATAAATAAGAGTGAGTGCATGGATATCAAATCACTTATTCTTAGAATCAAAAATTCTGTCATCTTTCTCTCATTCTCTTGAAACGTAAAGGAGAGTGATCAACTCTTTTATTGTTTTTCTGATTTTGATCTCTATAAAACACAAAGTCGTTGATGTGATTGATTGTATCTCGTTGTGAATTTCCGGTCTCATAACCCAAGTACCTTTGTGGGAGAAATATTACAAAAGGAAAGCTTCTAGACGCTTTCAATCTATATCAAGATTTCTGGTGACGCCTTCGTCGCAAACTTATCTTCATTACGGTGTTGTTCTTTTCAGGGTTCATTCAAAGCAAGGAGTCCATTGCCATACACAAAGGTTCACATTATTATTTCTAACAAAATAAAGTTTTGGTAGAAAAAACTTAGTCAAATGGAAAATGTTCAAGACATTAGCAACTTTGCTTTTCGCATTTGAAATATTATAGATTATGTAGAATAACTTTGAATATAAATTCCCCCTAATATATCTATTATATTGAAAAACACATCCAAGTGGTGATTTGACAATTTGTTTCAATATGTAGTTTCCGAAAATTGACATTTTTTATTTTCAATAGCACATTCATTGAACTTGCACAAGAAGCAAATAGGAAGAAAAAAAAATTAAATGGAGGGAGTAGTATAATTTTCTATGCTTCTACATGAACACAAATACAAGTGACAAAAACAATGAAAAATAGTGATTATTCTATTTGTTCACAAAAAATGTCTAATATTAGATATACATAATTAGCAATGAATATTTTCTTCCTTTAATTACTTTCATCTTTTCATATCTCATTGATGCTCTAACATATTTGCTACCTACAAATCAAACTAAACACCATCAGAGTATTAAAATTTAACTAACCTTCTCAAATGAAACCAATTCTACTTCATAATATACAGTGGAGCTAGAAAGAACCACAGTCGAATCCTGCTATTAACATCCTCCCAATCTTGAAGGTGTATAGCCAAAACCGTAAATAAATAATCTAGACTCTTATTTTAAGAAATTCAAACAAATTGCCCAAATAAATTGTAGAATTAAAGTACTATTTAATTCAAACTCTAATTATTTCCAACAAATCAAATTTGAGAGCCTAAATTTATAAAGTTACCACTAATAAAGGCAAAATCCCGTAAGATACAAAAAAAAAAAAACCCCAAGAAATTAATAGGTAAAAAAAAGAGAAAATAGGAGAACAAAAAGCAGCAAAATCGATCGACGTTAAAGACATCGATCAACGTAGTCTCAATGAAATACGAAATTATAGATATGGAATTGGAGTCCTATTTCGTTAGATCTTTGTTTATGCTAATTGATTGAAAAACTTTAGTTATTTAACAAGATTAATGTTACGGAAGTTCAAAACAAACTCAAGATCGATGGTAAGGTATTTTAATTAAAGTTAGAAACTAATGAACAAGATTGAGCAAGTTACAACAAGTTAATATAAACAAGTTAATATAAGATACAAACAAATACTCCATTGCTTTCCAACATTTTACAGAAACCAAGAGAAAAAAATGTAAAAGGAACTTTCAACAAAAAAAAGGAATTATACCTCTTCAATTTTGGACAAGTTGGTCAAGAACCCAATTCCAAAACTATGGATTTTTATATAAGTACAACAAATATAATGGGCAAGCCTGTAAATCTTGCTCTATTGATTATATAAGGACAACCAATTATATAAGTACAACCAAAAGTTCAAAAAAAAAAAGGGAATTTCTTGCTCATCGAACTAAAAAGCAAGCCTGTAAATCTCAAGTTAGCATTGATTTTAGTGAGAAATGATTTTACAGGTAATGGGCACGAAGAGAAAACAGTTCATTTTAATAGTTCCGCCTTAATGGGCAAGAAGAGAAAACATTTCTTTTTTATTGTGAATTTTTAATAATAAGATTACTCTGGACGTTTTTTATATGTTATAGAAGATTTTCCTAATCCAAAACCCAAAAATTACTTTGCTTTTTAATTACTTTACTTATTAGTTTTTCAACCTTATTTTAAAAATTCAAAGCGAACTTCTTAATCAATTTAGATAGCTTGATTCAACTCTCTTAAACTCTACTTTTAATGAAAGAAAAAAGAATAACAAGAGAAAAGCTAAGTGAATTTAGTTTAATTAGATTATTGATTTGAAGAAAAAAAAATTGGAATTATGGTACTAATGAAAACGTACAGTAAATTCAGAAAATGGAAGATGGATAATAAGAGAAGGAAGCTGTTTACCCACCAACTGTGGGCATTTACAAGAAAGTGTTTGATGGATTACTTGGAATTACAAGAAACTGTTCGATCGATTACTTCGAACAACTGCAATTAAACAATTGAATAACCCGAAAAGAGCAAACAACTATAATAGCTAATCCAAAAAAGAACCCAAAAAACTAATGAGTTGTATGAAACTAGGCCTGTGTAATGGGCTGGATCCTCATTGGGGCCCTTGATCCAGCCCTTAAATTTAAGGGTTTAAAAAGGGTTCGGTTTAAAATTTAATTTATAAAAATTAAAAGAAAAGGGTTGGATAAGGGTTTTAGAAAGAGTTGTAAATGGGCCCAATCCAAACATTTTATTTCCAAACTTTTACTCTCTGCCTCTGGGTATCAGTTTAAGAGTATTCACTTTCCAGATCGCCATTTTCTATTTCTTTCTCTCTCATCCTCTGCTCGAAACTCTTACTCGATTTACTCTCATCCTCTGGAGCTGAATCTGTTCACAGGTACATTCATCAAATACCTTTTACTTTGATTTTGCCTTGTTTCTTTCCTTTGATTATGCATTTCTTTATTAGGGTTTTTTACAATTGCTTTCGAAACTCTTCACTTTGATTATGCATTTCTTAAATGTGAATGAAAATCATATCTGTCTAATTTGGGATTATTGAGGATCGTGCAGAGAGTATTGAAAATCATCTCTGAAAAGTTAGGGTTTGGGAGTAATTGTTTTTCGTTGATGGATTCAATGATGGGAGATTCAATTAGGGTGCCTATGATGAAAATTTAATTTCAATGAATACATATTTGATGTTTTGTATTGTATTTCTGTTTTGTATTAGAAGTCGTATTGCTTTTCAAAGACAAAAGACTTTTTTTTTAATTTCAAGTTAATATTGTATTGTGCTCAAATGACCTTTTTTAATTTCAATGAATAAATGATGTTGTTGAATGATTTATAAAGCTTATTTTATATATTATGGCTAATGTATAACATGAAATATATGATTACACGATTACAGAATAAAAAATCAAAGATCTCATTTATGATAAATGGAAAGCGAGGCTACTACATCATCTAGAGTAGAGCTTAGGGTGGAGCCGGAGCAAGATGGTTATAATGAATATGCACCCCAAATCAAGCGGAAGAAGAAGTTATCTAAGGTATGGCTAGAGTATAATGAAGAAGTAAATGACAATGGTGTGGGAGTCGCAGATTGTAGGCATTGCAAATCTAATTTGGTTTGTGGACCATCTAAAGGGACATCACATTTAAAACGTCATTTGTTACAATATTGTCCGAAACGACCTAATGGACCGATTGAGGAGGTATTAATTAATGATAATAATGACATAAGGGAATTTGTGTTTGATATGAAAGAACTTAGGGTAGAAATTTTGAATTATATTGTTAAAGGAGCTCACTCATTTTCAACTGTGGAAGAAAATGGTTTTAGAAGAATGATGGCTAGAGCTAATCCAAAATTTGAGCCATTTTGCCGAACTACTGTTACTAGGGATCTTTTTTCTGAATATTATTATTATAGGGAAAAATTACAATGCATGTTGGTAAATACCCCTGGACTTATTAGTTTAACAATGGATTTTTGGGATTCGAAACATAGTTGGCAACATTATATGTGTATTACGGCTCATTTTATTGACAAGAATGGGAAGTTACAGAAAAGAATCCTTAGGTTTCGAGCCATTTCTCCTCCATATGATGCTGAAAAAATTTCTGATGAAATATTTATGTTTTTAAATCAATGGAAAATTGATCATAAAATTCTTAGTTTGACTGTTGATAATGCTACCTATAATGATGCTATGATATCTAGTTTAAAAGCTAGATTTTCAATGAGAGGGATGTTGGCTTTTGGTGGATCATTGTTTCATGTAAGGTGTTGTGCACATGTGATTAATTTGATTGTCCAAACTGGATTAGAGCCTCTAGGAGATGTTTTGGAAAATGTTCGAAAATTGGTCAAAAAGATTTCAAAATCATCTAACTTAAGTAAAAATTTTTTTTAGATTGCTCAAAAAAACTTTCATCTTGATGTGAAGAGGAAACTTAATATTCACATGAAAGTACGTTGGAATTCAACTTATAAGATGATTGATAATGCTTTATTTTATAAGGATGTTCTTATTCATTTAGGGTTAAAGTATGCTTCTATCAAGATTTATGTGCCATCAGATAACGAATGGGAAAAGTTAGTGGCTATTCATAAGTTTTTAAAAATATTTTACGATGTGACATGCATGTTTTCAGCTGTTAAAACCCCAACATCAAATTTGTATTTCAAGGGAGCTTGGTTAATTCATTGTCATTTACTAAAGACAAAAAGTGGCCCCCATGCATTCTTGTCATCTATTGTGGATCCAATGTTAAAAAAATTTGACAAGTATTGGAAGGAATACAATTTGCAGTTGTCTTGTGCGGCTATATTGGATCCTCGATTTAAGTTGAAATTTGTAGAGTTTTGTTTAGTTAAAGTGTTTGCGGCAGAGGAAGGTATGGTGCGAGTTACTAAAGTATTAGATACTTTGAGATCATTATTTGAGACTTATAAGTTACGGGCTTCCACTTCTCCTGTAGTTCCTACCCCTCCTTTAGATAGTGGATTTGATAATTTACTTGATGGTTATGAAAGTTATACTCCACTATCTTGCAACACTAGAGCTAGAAAATAACAGTTGGACTCATATCTTGAAGAGGATCAACTTAATGTCAATATGGATTTAGATGTGTTGGAACATTGGCAACAAAGTGCAAAAAGATATCCAGAGTTAGCACTGTTAGCACGAGATTTGCTTACCATTCCAGTTAGCTCAGTGGCTTCGGAATCTGCATTTAGTCTTGGGGGGAAAACTATTTCACCGAATCGTAGTTCTTTAAATTCCAAAACTATACAAGCTCTAGTTAGTTTGCAAGATTGGCGTCGTGCTGAATATGACATTCCTATGGACTTAGAATATGATTCGAAATCATGTGAAGAAACAATTGAGGAAGAAACAATTGTGGAAATGGATGATGAAAATGATGATTCTAGCTCTTTGTTTTAGGTAATCATTTTTTTAGCATAAAATTATGCTTTTGTTCATATAGACTTGAAATAATGCTTCGTATGTTGTGTTCTTATGCAAGATTAGCGTTGCGATGGTGATTGTTGACCAAAGATTCATTTGCGGACCTGAAAGTGAGCAATTTAAAGCCCGTTTGCGACTTGTGAGGCGAAAACTACTACACTCTGCAAATTTTGTTTTTGTAATATTTTAAAATTTATGTACAATGGAAATGCAAATTACTTAATTAATGGGTTTGTAATAGATATGAAATTTTGGCATCAAAGTTTGAATGTTTGAGATTTGATTTGAGTTGTTTTAGAGTAAAGAAATCATCAAAGTATGGGTTTGAGAAAATTTCTGCAAAATGATAAATGTGATATACTAACTTTATATTTTCAGAAGCTTAAGGAAAATGTGATATACTAACTTCATCAAAGTATATCACTTTTATCATTAATATAGAATATTACAGTGATAAAAGTACACTCAACTCACTATATGAAACTAAGCAAAGAACAGCAAGATTCAAGAACAATTCTAGTAAAAAAGTGAATAAAACTGAACAATAAGAAACGAAAGGAAAATAAAAACTTACAGTAAAAAAATAAAAACAAAATTTATCAAAAATAACTTACCTTCAGGAGATGATGATGATTTAGAAGTAAAAAGGGTAAGATTGTAGAAGTGATATTTGGAGAGAACTAATACAAACTCAAAAATCAAAGGGTATTATTATTTTCCGCCACCCTTTTCATATTATCGCCACCCCTATTTTAAATTATTTCATTAAAATTACGAAAATGCCCCTAAACTTTAAACTTTTATATTGAGGTTCCATAATCGACCTTGTATAATCTCGAACTAAAAAAAAAAAATTCAAAAAACACACGAACAATGGTTCACTCGCACAAAATGTGCTAGGTGACCATGGTTCACTCGCACAAAACGTGCGAGGTGGTGACCATGGTTCACTCGCACGTTTTGTGCGAGTGAACCATGGTCACCTCGCACGTTTTGTGCGAGTGAACCCATTTAATTTTTTTTTTTTTATTTTATTTTAACTTAATTTTAATACTTTAATTTTATTTATTATTTATTTATGTTTATGTTTATATTTAATATAATTATGTTTGTGTTTATATTATTTATTTATTTATGTAATTATGTTTAATTTGTATGTGTTTAAATAATTTATTTATTTAATTTAAGTATTTATTTTTTTATTTAATTTATATTTTCTTAAGTTATTTATTTTTTTAATTTTTGTTGTTGCTTTATTTGTAATTGTTATTTGCAGGATTTTGAAAACTTAGGAGATAACGTAGATTACTCAGATAGATTTGTTAGTTTGATTCGGTAGATGAATTACATAGATGGGCTGATGAGATAGCAATAGCAATTGGTTTTCAATTTTCACGTGCCTCGTATAAACGTAAGTAAGGACGTACAAGAGTTAGTTTGTATTTAAGGTGTCATAGAAATAGTTCACTTAGGGTAGATTTGCGCAATCTAGATAATGCTGCTAGGCCTGGTTCTAGAAGTAGTGCGCGTGGTTGCAAATTTATGATTATAGGTAGTAGTCGTAATCCAGGAGAAAGACCGTGGACGATAAGAGTGTGTCCAGGAGAAAAAGGCAGATATAACCACCTGTTCTTAGTATATAGAGAAGGCCAAGTAAGAGCAAGAAGAATGAATGTAGATATTAGACAACATATACGAGATCTTTCTGCAACTGGTATGCAACCAACCTTCATTATGTTATTAATTAGAAGGAACTTTCCTGGTTTTTATGCGAGTATGAATCAAATTTATAATATACGACAGGCATTGAGAAGGGAAGAGATGGATGGTAGGACTCCACTTCAACATTGTCTTTATTTGGCCATAGAAAATAATTATGTTGTTTGGACAAATTTGGATGGTAAGGGCAGTTGACTAGGTTACTGATCGCAAACCCCATATCCATCCAGATGATACGTACGTGGCCTCATGTTGTGTTGATAGACACAACGTATAAGACGAATAAGCAAAAGTGGCCCCTTTGTGAAATAATAGGAATGACGCCAACCAATCACAACATCTTGGTTGCGTTCTGTTTGATGCGAGATGAGGCGGCCATGTCGTATTCTTGGGTGTTGGAGAGCTTGAGGGATATATTTGGTACAGTACAGGAGCCTGATGTTATCGTTACCGACAGGGATGAGGGGTTATCTGCAGCTATTCGTGATATCTATCCAGGTAAACTTCTACATATTGATACGTTAATATCGATTTATTTACCATACATATATATATTTATATATATATATATATATATATATATATATATATATATATATATATATATATATATATTTATATATATATTAATTTTAATCTTTTGGTTAATGTAGGTGTACGTCATTTACTTTGTGTATGGCATATTGGGAATGATGTAGAGAACATGGTAGATAAACTATGTGGTTGGAAGAAAAACCAAAAGGGCCAGATTTTTAGACAATCTAAATGGAACCCTTTGGTTAATAGTTTGACCCTTGATGAATTCGAGAAAAGGTGGGATGCGATTATATGTACTTGGACGACAAGAAACAAAAGGGTCGTGCGGTATTTGGCTGGGACATGGATTCCCCTCAGACATAAATTTGTTCGTGCGTGGACGAATGACTGTAGGCACTTTGGTAACCAGACTACCAGTAGAGTTGAAAGTCAACACTCTTCATTCAAATACTATCTTGGTAGCGGCAACAGCTCATTTGATACCCTATTCACACGAACAGATAACAAATCAGCAAGCCAGGATACGACAGGCTCTCAGGAATCCATGTCATCGATTAAAAGGAATAGTTGACTTCGTACTTTTAGATCGTTGTATCGTGACGTTTCCATGTATGCGTTAGAAATATTGACAATGGAACACAACCGGATGTTGGATTTGGAGGAATATGTAATATACAGATGCGGCTGCGCTCTGCAAAAAACTCACGGTCTCTCCTGCGCATGTTACCAGTTTTATGCAGAGAAGTCACACGGCGGGTTGTACTTGGACGACGTGCATATCTTTTGGAGAACATTAAAGTACTCAGAGCCTGACGAATACCCAGACGAACAAGTTCGAAGTGCAGTCAACGAATACCCAGACAGGAAGTACTCGTAAATCCATGTCTGCAACAGTGTCAGACAGCCCGCTATAGTCCAGCAACCGGACCTTGACGCCATTCCCAATTGGCGATAGAGGTACGCAAGCGTCACGACACCCCAAGCGATCTCATCCTGATCGGCATTAACAACAAGAATAGGGTGCGGTCGCATCCCAATTCTGGTCTTATCGACTAGCAGTGTCGAGCCCACTATAAACATGTAGTACGCAGTAGCCTGCGTGTCCAACGCCTGAGAACGGTGGCACAGCTATAACATGTCACTAATGTTTATGCTACCATCTTTGAAATACCCCTTTCTCCGCAGCTCAGCCACCGGCTCACCAAAGAGACCGGCCAGGGCCATCTTCCACTCACCGTCAGCAGGGAAAGCACCATTAATACCTATACCTAAAATGCGTTGCACGTCGTGCAACATAATCGTCATCTCCCCCCAAGGCATGTGGAAGGTGTTGGTATCCGGCTGCCACCTCTCCCCAAAGGCCGATATAAGAGCACTGTCGATGTGCTGGTGCATAATGTACGGCAGACGGCCTAGGGAACTCGCAGGTAAAACCTGGTACAGCTCATCCGACATGTCCTGCAGTCTGATGATCGCGTCTACCGTCTTCTTCCTAAGCCGACAGTCCAAAACCGGAGGGGTTCGCTCCGATCCCTCATAAATAACCCTCGCTATGTGCCCCCCGTAGCTCGGTATCAAACGAGCATCAATCGGGCCCCCGGGCTGCGGTGATGTGATCAGCCGCCCGCGATCGAAGATCAGAGCGCCCGCCTCCCCGAGCCGCATCCTCAACCCGCGCTCCACTCGACGAGGGCCACCGAAGCTATGAACTCTACGCTTAAACTGATCGGCAGCCCCCCTGATTGGATTCCAATCAACAGGCTTCCCAACAGACTCTTCCTTGCCGCATGCACTCATTAGAGTCGGCCTCATCATCCCCTGAGCCAAGCGTATCACTACACAGTGCTCGCTCGTCCAAAGCTAGCACGCTAGCTGGTCTAGCTGATCAACGCTGGTCCCCGACTATATTTGACCCCCTCTTCTTGCCTAGCCCTCCAGCGAACCCGTAACCCCTCTCTCATGGGGGTCCCCCCTAAGTAAAGTCGGTCTAGAGCTGTGGCCGCTCAATAGGCCTCTAAAAAAACCCTTGCCTTTACCCTAGTTTCCAGCCATTTACTACAATTTTCATAATTTAATGAATTATTATAATTAATTAAACATTAACAACATTAACAACTAAAATAACATAAAATAAATAAATAAAATTAACATTATTAATAAAATTAAATAACAATAACAATAAATAATTAAATTTAATAAATTAAATAATAAATAACATAATAATAAAAATAAATAATAAAAAACAAAAATAATATAATAAAAAAAAAAAATAATAATAATAATAAAAATTAAAGCGCGTAGAGTAGACACTCGCACAAAACGTAAGTGAACTTGGTTTACTCGCGACGCTTTGTGCGAAGTTCACTCGCTCCACGCACGTTTTGTGCGAGTGAGCCACGACTACCACGCACTTTTTGTGCGAGTGGCCTCTTTCTTTTTTTTTTATAAATTTTTAAACGAGTAAAGTTTAGAAAATACCTCGGTTTATGGTAACGATTCGAAGTCCAAAGCTTTAGCTACCATAATTTTTTGGAGGATTTAGTGGGTTTTAGAGTGATAAAGTGTTATGGAGTGAGTTTGAAGTGTTTTATAGAGAATTTAAGTCCAAGGGCATTTCGTAATTTTAATTAATTAATTTAAAATAGGGGTGGCGATAAAACGAAAAAAGGAATAGGCTATAGGAGTAATAGGTGAGGGACCTAGAACTTGGAAGGGATTAGTAGTGGGATTACTGTTCATCACTGTTCATCACGTGAGAGAACGATGAATATTTGCAAATGTCAAATGATATCTTAAATGTGGGTGCAAATGTCAGTGACTTAGATGATCTTAGTGGCAAATGTCATTTCATATTTTTCTCTTTTGTTAATGAATATTTCAATTAACAAGTGTATGTAATTTTTTAATTTATTTGCAATTCAAATTTGTATTTTAGAAGTTGTTTTAATGTGATTTTATTTTTTAACAGTTTACATATTCAATTTTGGAAATAAACACATCAACATCATTCATCGACTGTCAGGACTTAGGTGCTATTGTTTTGTTTATTTCTTTAATCATAGTGTGAGTATTTGATTAAATTCACATATAATGTTGCCAAAAAAACATTTATGCGGAAATGAAAAAAGAAAAAAAAAAGAAAACAGAATCAAGAGTTTATTAAGTCACAACAAGGTGCTATTAACAAATTTATTATTAGAAATACTGATGTCAATGACAATAATGAAAGTAATCGCCGAAATGAATCTAACACCACCCAAAACGAGACTAATTTAACAAGTTATCATAATAATGTGCCTAATGATGCTGCGATTAATATACCAAATGATATGCCAAATGATGTTCCGATTGATTTACCAAACAATATGGCAAAAAATGTTCCAAATAATTCACCAAATTTGTCTAACATTATTGTTGATGATGATGTAGATCAAATTAATTGTAATGATCATATCATTTATGATGAACAAGGACTTCATTCCTTTGAATTTTTATGATGCAACAAATTGGGTCAATCTTGATAATAGGTTAAGAGACATTTTAGTTGAGAAAGGGCCTATATGAGAATTAGACCTTGAATTTCCTCTTGATACTAACAATAGGCATTTTTCATATTCCCGTTTTTCTAGAAAGTTAAGTAATGGTGAAATTAAAGATAAAAACTGGCTTATTTATTCTAAAACTAGTGATAAAGTGTTTTGTTTTTGTTGCAAGTTCTTCAAATCTACTAGTAAAAAGTGCATTAGCAAATGATGGTTTATGTGATTAGAAGCATATTAGTGAAAGGCTTAAACAACATGAAATTAAACTAGTATTGAGCATATGAATCGTATGATTAGTTGGAATGAATTAAGAGTAAGATTGTCTAGAAATGAAACAATTGATAAAATTTACAAGAAGCAATTACAAAAGAGAGAGATCGTTGGAGGCAAGTTTTAATAAGAATATTTTCAGCTGTTAAATGTCTTGCTACTCATAATTTCGCTTTTAGAGGATCAAATGAAAAACTCTATCAAGATAGTAATTGTAATTTCTTAGGATTGATTGAAATGATTGCAGAATTTGATGTAGTCATGCAAGATCACGTTAGACGCATAAAAAATAGAGAAATACATTATCATTATCTTGGACATAAAATTCAAAATGAATTGATTTCTCTTTTAGCTCCAAGTGTGAAAAGTTCTATAATAAGGACAATCAAAGAGTCAAAATATTTTTCCATCATTCTTGATTGTACACCTGATATTTCTCATCAAGAACAAATGACTCTTATTATACGATGTGTGAATATGTCCACAAGTAAAATAAAATTCAACAGTACTTTATAGAGTTTTTGGAGGTGAATGATACTTCAGGATTAGGATTATTTGTTGAATTGCAAAATGTATTAAAATCTCTTAATCTTGAAGTCGATAATATAAGAGATCAAGGTTATGTTAATGGTTCTAATATGAAAGGAAAACATCAAGGTGTACAAAAGCGTTTACTTGAAATAAACCCTAGAGCATTATATATGCCTTGTGCTTGTCATAGTTTAAATCTTGCTCTTTGCGACATGGCACATTCTTGCTCACGAGCCATTTCATTCTTTGGAATTGTTCAACGCTTATATACACTATTCTCTAGTTTCACAAAAAGATGGAAAATATTGCTTGACAACACTAGTGGAAAAAAGCAGCATCGGCTGCGGTTTTTTTGGGGGTATAGGCTGTGGTTTTGACACGCAGCATTAGTAATAGCAGCATATGACAAATATTATTGGCTGCGGTCCTAAAAACCGCAGCCTATATACCATTTTTACAAAAAAAAAAACATGATTATTGGTTGCGGTCATTGCCAAAACCGCAGCCTTTGAGGTTATTCTTTTTTTTGTTTTTTTTTTCATTTCGTTTAAAGTTCTGGAATGAAACTCTGACCTTTGAACATACATCAAAAAATATTTGAGTTCTGGAATTTAACAACAAGACATACAAATTAAAGTTGATAAGATGAATCTCTTTGGACATACAAGTTCTGACCTTTGACATACAAGATGAATCTGCTTAATTAAAGTTCTGATCTTTGAACATACAAGTTCTGACCTTTCAACATACATCAAAAAACCCATTTCAACATACAAATTCAGAGAAATCAAATCAAAATTTGAGAAAAATTAAAGTTGATAAATCTGCTTGTAAATAAGATGAATCTCTTTGGGTGAATTCTTCAATCTCTTTCACTTTCTTCTTGTAAATAAGATGATAAATCTGCTTCCCTCGATAATTTTGCTAAATACCCACAAAACTCCAAACCATAAATACATCAAAACACGAAAATATTTCAAGGATTTCCAAAAAATATATTCAATTTTAAGAAACTTACCTGGCCAAATCGAGGGCTAGTTGTTGAAGTTCTTGCTCAGAAATGCCCAGAAGAATTCGAGAATCAGTTTGTGATAGGAGATGTTTGTGAAATTTGAGATGAAACTTAAAAGATATTTGAGTTGGATGTTCTTGAAGTTCTTGATCAATTTGAGGGCAAGTTGTTGAAGTTCTTGCTCAGACATACCCAAACAATATATTCAAGTTGTTGAAGTTTGTGAAATTATTAATACAAATACCTTAATAATTTTACTTGAATAACTAAATTAACACCAACATTTCTATTAAATGGAGAGTTGGAAGCACAGAAAATGGAGAGGGCAATTTGTTATTGGAAACGGCATGTGAAGGGAGAGAGAAAAGAGAGTGTTTAGGAATAATGTTGAAAACCCTAATATTATAAGATGCATTATTGGCTGCGGTCATCAATAAAACCGCAGCCTTTAACTTATCTTACACTTATTGGCTGCGGTCATTCAAGTAAACCGCAGCCTTTGTTCAATTTTTTTTCCTAATTTTTATTGCTTATATTAGTTGCGTATACCTATAAACCGCAGCCAATGAGCAGCAGCCAATACGTTTTTTTCCACTAGTGCAATGTTTCTGAACTTACTCTTAAATGTTTATCTAATACTCGTTGGGAGAGTCGAATTAAAAGTATTATAGTAATTAGATTTCAAGCTCCCCAAATAAGATTAGCTTTGTCGATGCTTTATGATTCTTGTGGTAATAATGCTAAAACTAAGAGTGAAGTTGAGTCTTTGTATAATGCACTTGGAAGTTATAAGTTTTTGCTTGGTATGGTATTTGGTATGAAATATTGTTTGTTATAAATAAGATAAGCAAGAACTTGCAATCTAAAACTATGTGTATTAACACCACTATAGAACAAATAGAAGGCATATTGTCATATTTTGTAAAGTTTAGAGAAGAAGGGTTTATTTCTTGCCTAAATATTGCTAAAGGTATTGCACTTGATATGGATGTTGAACTTACCCTTCCAATAAAGCGTCGTATAACTAGAAAAAAACATTTTGATGAAAATGATTTGGAGGATGAATCAAATCAGTCACCTGAAGAATTGTTTAGAGTTGAGTACTTTTTGGTTGTTGTGGATATGGCAATTACTTCTTTGAAAAGTAGGTTTGAGCAACTAAAACATTTTGAAAATATTTTTGGATTTTTGTTTGATTTAAATAAGTTAAAGACATTAGAAGAAAAGGAATTAAGAGAATGTTGTGCATCTTTTCACACCACTTTTTCTCATGGAGATTCTTCCGATATTAATTTAAATGATTTTTACTCAGAACTAAAAGTTTATCAACTTTGCCAAATGAACTAATGACTTGCATAGAAATTCTTGAGTTTATTCAGTCTACTAATTGTTATCCAAATGCTTCAATTACTTATAGAATATTATTAACTGTTCCCAATGGTGGATCCAGAACTAAAAATCATGGGTAGCACCAACGTGTTGAAATAAATTAGCAAAAAATTCGGTAGAATTTTTGTTTGTAAAATGAACAACCAAAAAATTTTTCATTACTGCAAATATCGCAATAATAATCCCATGTCAATACCAATATAAAATGAAAAGGGTGAAATATGTCATCCACACCGCATCGTACAAATTCCAAGTTACAACGAGATCAAAGTTTGACATAGTGAAATACTTCCTCTAAACTACTTGCTACATTACGATTATTGATATTATTCTTCCTTTAAGCTTATTACGACCGCCGTGGTGTTTATATGGGTCATCGGTTTGATTTCTTATTAGGTGTTTAGTTCAAAATTGGGCTTTGTGTCTATATTGGTTTTTAATGTAATTGTAAATCAATTATTAAGTCGGGTCAAAATCGGCTTTGGTTTTAGGGTCGCAATAATACTGGGTTGTTAAGTCTGTTTTAAACAACAATATTTAAGTAAATATATATGCAAGTGATCATCATCATCATCATCATCATCATCATACCCAGTGTATCTCGAACAAAGATAAATCTATGTTCAGGGTATGGGGAGGGAAGATAGACCGCGTCTCATACCCATAAGAAGAGGGCGGTTGAAAGAGTCCCCCGGCTCAAGAAGGGCCTTCAAGAGAGGAACCTGCAAGAAACCGAAAACCTGCACCTTACATCTGACACCCATGTTAGCCAAGCATAGAAATCAATTAACCGACAGCAAAGTAAGTGACATACACAACAAAAATAAAACGTACAGGTAACTAAAACGGTAAAGAGAGGTGGAAAAGATCGATGACAAAAGGCAAAGACCAACAACAACAAGTCTAGAAATCTCGGACGTGAATAAGGTGTCGCCAATTGGCCCTATCCCTGGTTAGGTCCTTAGAGATGTGAAGTTCGTGCAGGTCATTTTTAATCTGCTCCTCCCATGTTTTCTTAGGTCTTCCACGACTTCCTTTCCCCTCCACTATGATGCACTCGATCCTTCTTACTGGAGCGTCATGGGTGCTTCTCTGCACATGCCCAAACCACCTCAACCTATTCTCTCGCATCTTAGAAAAAAGAGGTGCAACCCCGAACTTTTCCCTAAATTCCTTATTTCTTATCTTGTCCATCATAGTCTTTCCACTCTTCCATCTCAGCATTCGCATCTCTGTTACATCCACCTCTATTCAAAAACCTTCTTTACAGGCCAACATTCTGTACAGTACAACATAGTCGGCCTAATAGCAACACGATAAAATTTACCCTTAAGTCTACTAGGGAATTTTTTTATCACAAAGCACCCCAGTCGTTCTCCACTTAAGCCATCCTGCCTATATACGGTTTGAGACGTCCCCATCGATCTCCCCATTACTCTAGATAACTAAACCCATATTTTTGAACTTGGACGTACAAGCAACAGCTTCTTCCCCGATGGTCACCTCTGGCTCCCTTGACAAATCTTTCCCGCTGAAGTCACATCTCAAGTATTCAGTCTTCGAGCGGCTTATTCGCATCCCCTTGCCCTCCAAGGCTTCTCTCCACTCTTGCAATTTACTGTTAGCCTCTTCCTTAGTTTCTGTGGCCAACACGATGTCGTCAGCGAAGAGCATACACCATGGTACGGTTTCCCAAATGGATTTTGAGATTTCATCCATAATGACCGCAAAGATGAAAGGACTAAGTGCTAATCTCTGATATAGTCCCACTCTAATACTAAAAGTCTCTGTTAAACCCACCGGTCTCTGAATATTAGTCGAGACTCTGTCATACATGTCTTGTATAAACTCAATGTACCTCGATGAAATACCTCTATTCTTGAGGCTATCCCAAACTATGCTTCGCGGTATACTATTATACGCTTTTTCCAGGTCTATGAACACGAGATGCAAATCCTTCTTTCGTTCCCTATACTTTTCCATCAGCCTCCTCAAAACATGAATCGCCTCGGTGGTAGATCTACCTGGCATGAAACCAAATTGGTTCTCTCTGATCTCCGTCTCACGTATAATTCTTTTCTCAATTACTCTTTCCCATAATTTTCATGGTGTGGCTTAGGAGTTTGATACCCCTATAGTTCCCGCATTCTTGCGCATCACCCTTGTTCTTGAACAATGGGATAATTGTGCTAATCCTTCACTCTTCCGGCATCTTACTAGATCTCAAGATAGCATTAAAGAGTTTTGTAAGCCAAAGAATGCCCTCCTCTCCTAAACCCCTCCATAAGTCAATCGGGATGTTATCCGGTCCAACTGCCTTAGAACCCCCCATCTTTCTGAGAGCTTCTCTTACTTCCGCCTTGGTTATATCACCATCTGACCCATAAACCTGTGCTCTTTGGGTGTCCGAAGTCTGTCGGCTTCCGCTTTCCTTTGTGGGACCCCTAGTCATATTGAGTAGTTGGGAAAAATATTGATGCCATCTTAATTTGATGTCCTCTTGTCTAATGAGAACTCGTCCACTCTCGTCCTTGATATACTTCACTGCCCCTAGGTCTACCCGCTGCCTAGATCTGGCTTTAGCCAACTTGAAAATATATTTCTCCCCCTCTTTAGTATCAAGCTTTTGATAAAGGGCTTCAAAAGCATGACTCTTTGCCTTAGCAATTGCTTTCCTTGCCTCCCTTTTTGCTTCCTTATACCTCTCTTTCTTTTGTGACCTAACTTCCTTCTCTGTAGAAGCCATAAACTCCGTGAAACTCTTGTTTTTTTTTCTTTACCTTTTCTTGCACCTCCTCGTTCCACCACCACGATTCTCAATACTCCCTTGACTTGCCTGACGACACCTCTAACGTCTCCCTTTCCACCGTTCGAATGGTTCTCGCCAAAGTTTGCCACATTTGATTTGCATCGTCCGAAAAACTTGGGTAACCCAACGCCTTGATCTTGCTTGACAAGGTTGCGACCTTATCCCCTTTAAGACTGCCCCACTTGATCGTTTCCTTGCCCTTAAGCTTCGTCTCGACAATCTTTCTTCTCATACGAAAAACTAGTACTAATAGCCTACGTTGGGTGGGCATCTCTGTGCCAAGCACGACCTTACAGTCCAGGCGCGAGCTACGATCACTCCTTCGTACTAGAAAGTAGTCTATTTGGGTAGCAAGACCACCACTCTTGTTTGTAATCAGGTGTTCATCCTTCTTTCTAAAGATCGAGTTAGCTATTAATCTTTAGCAAGCGCAAACTCAAGAAGGGTCTGCCCACTCTCATTCCTTACACCAAAATCAAAACCGCCATGCACAGAGGTATAGTTAACAACCTCCTTCCCTATGTGTCCATTGGAGTCACCTCCTATGCATATCTTTTCGTCGGTAGGGATAGGTTCTATAAGGTCTCCCAGGTTATCCCAGAACTCACGTTTCACTTGCTCATCTAGCCCAACTTGAGGCCCATACACACTAATGATGGATACGACCTCTTCCCCTACCACCACTCTGACTAACATAATCCTATCATAGCATCTTCTTACTTCAACTACTTGCTTTAAGATATCATTACCTACAAGAATACCGACTCCACTTCGTGTTCCATCCAAACTGGTATACCATAGCTTGTACCCCTTTAAAACGCTTGCTTTTTACCCCTTCCACCTGGTCACCTGGACACAAGCCACCTGAATCCTATATTTAGCTAGTTTTGTTGCCAACTCCAACAATTTAGCTTGTAAGGTGCCTATGTTCCAAGATCCCACTCTAAGCTCAACGCCCTACTTACGTTGTTCCTTTTGCCCCCTCTCCCCTCCTTGGACCTGACCTTAGGTTACCATAGGTCTGCCTATACACGTGGACACGACCAGAAAAAGGGGGCGCTGACGCCGTAGACTCAAACACAAACCAGCACAGACAAGCCAAGATTCGCAGAGTATAAACTAAGGGTACTCACTAGAATCCAAAAAGACAAAGACCACCCAACAAAAACCAAGAAAACCACTACACCTCACAACACGACAGAGCAACTACCACAGAGCACTCGACCGAACAAAGAAAATAAGATTCCAACACAAATCAAACAATAGTCCAAAAAATGTAAACACAAACAAGAAAAAAGACAAACACTGCAAAAACCTTTAGAGGTCGAGCACGGAGTCAACAAGCCAAAAAAACACACCAAGATACAATAACAAAGACAACAACATAATTAGAGACAAGCAAAAATAGAAACACAAAGAACCAAAACAACCAGTAACAACAAAACTCCAACAAGAATAATCAAATAACAAAAAACAGAAACAAACACAAAAGTAATAACAAAAAATCAAAAACAATAATCATAAAAAATAATCAGATAACCTAAAACAAAAAACAAACTAAACAAACCCTTGACTAAATACAAACCGTATTTCCGCCAATGGATGTGATTCGCCTCAGGTCGACCTTCAAACCACCACACGGGAATTTTGCACCTGCAAACGGGGAGGGAGAAAACGAATGGAGGAAAAGGGCGTGGTGGTTGAGCTGGTAACTGTAGTAGCTGGGCGGTGATGGGCGTGGAGGTGGTACGGGGTATCCGTAGAAGATGAACGTTGAGAGAACAGTTTGAAGATCTTGTTTATATAATTTTTAGATGTGTAAAAATCAATATATAAATGATTAGAGTAACATATTGGATAGCATAAAAAGTCAAATATAGCAAGTATAGTGAAACGAAGGAAATATATTATAACAAAAAAATATATTTTTTCTAAAAAAATCATGGGTAGCCTATGCTACCCAATGTTACTTAGTAGATCCGCCAATGACTGTTCCTGTGATTGTGGCATCCCCTGAAAGAAGTTTTTCAAATTTGAAGTTGATCAAAACCTATTTGAGGTCATCAATGTCACAAGAGCGGCTAAATGATCTTGCAATATTATCAATTTAAAAAGAATTTTTAGAAACAATTAATACAGACAATATAATAAATGATTTTGCTTCGCGGAAAGCTCGTAGAACTCATTTTACATTTTAAAAATTTTATAAGATGGGGCCTATTATTTTCATTTGGCCCAAGGCCCATAAAATGTCAGGACCGACACTAATTGTTGGAATTTAGAGTGTATAGTGGATATCGGAAATGATTTAATTAATTAAATTAATTAAATAATTTAATTAAATTTATGTATATAATTCCAAGGTTGTAAAATGTATGTTTTAGTCAAAACATAAAATTCAAGGCTCGTGATCCAGATCGAGGCTCACAAAAATAAGCAAAAAAGTTTCTCGAAAATGGGATCAGCATGTCGCGGCTCACGAGTCCTGGGGTTTCCTGGGATTTTTTCGTGCTTTGCTCTGGTTCGTTTTGGTGGTTATATTAGAACTTTCAATGGTTAATATGGTTAATATTAGCCGTGTTCCTTGGGTTATATGGGTTGAGTGAAGAGCGATATTGGTTCGTGAATCGATCTCGTGTTTCACGTATCCACCTAGTGTTTCATGGAGCAACACCTTACTTCATGAAGTAGTGTGAGCTATTCTATAAATATAAGATGCTCTTGTGTTATTTTACACATTCATAATTTCTGATTTCTTCTCTTCTTAAGCATTTCAATCAGGATCTTGCAAAGCTTGATTGTGTATTTCCCTATTGCCTTCCATTTAAGTTATTCTTATGTCATTCTAATTTCCATGTGCTAGGAGATTAGTGTGATTCTTTGTATCTCATAACGTATTTTTGGTTTGTTCCCAAGCACCGTGGTAGGGAGGAAATAACGTTTTAGGAAAGAGCATCTCGCCTAGAATTTATATCAAGTTCCAACAAAATCTTCTTTGTTACTTTGATCGTGTTGAAGATTTGTGTATCGGAGATCTCGGTGGTGAATATAAGCAAGGCTTGAACGTCATATGTAATTTGGTTTTTCTATCACAAACTTGTATTTTAATTTATTGTTTATTTATAAATTAAATTACATTTCCAACAATCTAAAACGTTATTCTCTTGAATTACAATATGACAAGTCTCAAAGATTTGACTACCAATTTTGTGAAATTGGACAAGTATGTAGGCAATGAATTTAGAAGATGGCAAAAGAAAATGCTTTTCTTATTAACTACATTAAATGTTGCGTATGTGATAAATTCACCAAGGCTTATTGAAAAGGAAGATGAGACTCAAGAGGATACCCGTGCTAGAAGCAAATGGGACAATGATGATTTTATATGTAGGGGACATATACTTAATGGTATGAGTGATACTCTCTTTGATATCTACCAATGTTGAATCCGCACAAGAAATGTGGTCTTCACTTGAAACTAAGTACATGGCCGAAGATGCATCAAGCAAGAAGTTTCTTGTACGTAATTTCAATAATTTTAAATTTAATGATGCTCCCCCTATTATGGAACAATTTCACGAAATTCAACGTATGTATGATAATCTTAAAAGGCATGGTATAAATATGGATGAACTCTTTGTTGTGTCAAGTATTATTGATATATTGCCACCATCATGGAAAGATGTTAGGAATACCCTAAAGCATAAAAAGGAAGATATTGATCTTTCTCAACTTGCCACCCATCTTCTCATAGAAGTTGGTATACGTGAGCAAGAGAAGGGTAAGGAACCATCGTCGGTTCCAACCATTAACATGGTGGGTGAAAATTCTAACAAGTCTAAATTTGTTAAGAATAAAAAGAGGGGCTCCAATTCTTTCAAGGGAAAATCTACTAAATCCTCTAAGAAGCCTATGGTTGATGGGTGTGGAAAACCGGGTCAATGAAAGAAGGATTGTTTTCTTTTCAAGAAAAAGAATGGTAACAAGGGTGAGGCTTCTAGAAGCCAAGATCCCATGAATGAAGGTACTTCCTCACAATTAATTAAATTTAATTCCAATTTGGATTTAAATGGAACAAATAATAATATTTTTTTGTGCAGGATGATTCATGGTACATGGATTCGGGTGCCTCTAGGCACGTTTGCATGGATAGGAGATGGTTTAAGACCTTTCACAAGTGTGATGGTGATGAATTTCTCTATATGGGAAATAATTCTTCTATTCAAATTCTTGGGAAAGGATCGGTTGATCTTCATTTCACTTCGAGAAATCTTCTAACTTTGAAGGAAGTTATGTTTGCTCCTAAGATTGCAAGGAACCTAGTGTCGGGGTCAACCTTGGATCGCATGGGATATAAATTAGTATTTGAATCCGATCGATGTGTAATTAGTAGGGGTGGTGTATTTATTGGTAGATGTTATTTGAATTGTAATCTTTTTAAGCTTTCTATTAAAACATGTATAGATAGCAGTATTTGTCATGTTTATGATAAAGATGTACATATGTTAGATTTATGGCACAATAGGTTATGTCATGTAAATTATGAAAGTATGAAATATATAGGTAAATTAGATATTATTCCTATGTGTGGCTTTGATAATAAAAAGTGTAGTTCTTGCATGTTAAATAAAATCACTAGAAATCCTTCTAGGAAAGTAGAAAGATCTTCTAACATTCTTGATTTGATCCATATTGATTTGTGTGATTTTCATAGTACTCCATCTTTAGGTAACAAAAGGTATATGATCACATTTATTGATGATTATTCTAGATTTTTTTATGTGTATCTATTGCATTCTAAAGATGAGGCCTTAAATATGTTTAAAATATTTAAGAACGAAGTTGAAGTACAATTGGATTCTAAGGTCAAACGACTTAGAACGGATAAAGGAGGGGAATATTATAACCCTAGTTATTTCCAAGAAATGGGAATTGTCCATGAAACTACGGCGGGTTATTCACCACAATCAAATGGTGTAGACGAAAGGAAAAATCGGACTTTACAAGAAATGGTTAATTCCATGTTATCCTACTCGGGATTGAGTGAAGGATTTTGGGGTGAAGCGATGTTGACCGCATGTCACATCCTTAACCGGGTTCCCACTAAGGGAATAAGGCTATTCCTTATGAACTATGGTACAAGAGGAAACCAAACTTGAGTTATCTTCGAGTTTGGGGGTGTAGGGCAATTGTAAGAGTGCCCGGTAATAAAAGAAAGAAACTTGGTGAAAGAGGTTTCGATTGCATCTTTGTTGGCTATGCACATCATAGTCATACCTATAGGTTTTATGTAATAGAACCTAATGACTACATATCGGTTAATTCGATAATTCAGTCTAGAGATGCTATTTTTAATGAAACTCGATTTTCATCAATTGGTAGGCCTAAAGACCTACAAATTATTACCAATGTTCAAGAAGTTGATGAAGATCAACTTGATTCTCAAGATGTTCCATCAAATGATGAACATGTAGAGATTTCTCTTAGAAAAAGTAAGAGAGGAAGCATTGCCAAATCTTTTGGTCCGGATTTTCAAGTCTACTTAGTAGAGGGTACAAGAGATTCTCTTTGTACATCCACACTTTATTGTTTAAATGTGGAGGACAATCCATCTACTTACGAAGAAGCAATGTCTTCTCGTGATAAGGCTTTTTGGTAAGAAGCCATCAATGATGAAATGGATTCCATCATGGGGACTAACACTTGGGTCTTAACCGACATACCTCCAAGTTGTACTCGGCTTGGAAGTAAATGGATTTTTACGGTTAAACGTAGACCCGATGGGTCCGTGATTCGGTTTAAAGCAAGATTAGTGGTGCAAGGCTTTAGACAAAAGAAAGGTATTGATTATTTCGATACCTATGCACCGGTTGCTAGAACTACTACTATTCGACTCTTGATTGCCTTAGCTTCTATCCACAATTTGTTGATTCATCAAATGGATGTCAAAACGGCATTCCTTTATGGTGATCTGGAGGAGGAAGTGTACATTAAAAAACTCGAAGGGTTTGTTGTTAAAGGACAAGAGAAGAAGGTGTGTAAATTGGTTAAGTCTCTTTATGGACTTAAACAAGCACCAAAACAGTGTCATCAAAAGTTTGATGACACGGTATTGTCTTTTGGCTTTGTTATCAATGAGGCCGATAAGTGTGTTTATAGCTTGTTCGATAATAAAGGAAATGGGGTTATCATTTTCCTTTATGTCGATGACATGCTCATATTTGGTACAAGTATAAAGCAAGTGGAAATGACAAAAGAATTTTTGTCGACGTCTTTCTCTATGAAAGATTTGGGGGAGGCCGATGTTATCTTAGGTATTAAGATATTACGTCATAATGGAGAAGGTTCTCAAACGGTTTAATATGCTTGAGAAAGCTCCTGTTTCCACTCCCATGGATCCATGCGAGAAGTTATTACCTTATAAAGGTGAAGCGATTTCTCAATTGGAATATTCAAAGATCATTGGATCTATGATGTATGCAATAACCTGTACAAGGCCAGATATTGCTTTTGCAGTGGGTCAATTAAGTAGGTTTACTCATAAACCTAGTCCTACCCATTGGAGAGCTGTTAGAAGAGTACTTAGATACTTGATTAGAACCAAGCATTATGGTTTGTATTATCGTGGAGATCCTCCGGCTTTGGAAGATATTCAGATGCAACTTGGGCATCCAATAAAGAAGATAATCCTTCTACAACTGGATGGGTATTCATGTTTGGGGGAGGTGCCATCTCTTAAGCGTCTAAGAAACAAACATGTGTTGCAGATTTTACAATGTGTTCTGAGTTTATTGCTTTAGCATCTGCTAGCAAGGAAGCAGAATGGTTAAGAGATCTCATGTATGAGATTCCTCTGTTGGTTAAGCCAATCTCACCGGTAGCTATCCATTGTGATAGTGATTCGGCTTTGAACAGAGCGTATAGTCAAACATATAATGGTAAGTCGAGACATATAGCACTAAGACATAGTCTTGTGCGTGCACTTATCAAGGGAAGGGTCATTTCTGTTGACTATGTTAATACTAAATTCAATATGGCGGATCAGTTTACTAAGCCATTGAGTAAGAATTCCTTTGATCTTATGGTTCAAGGAATTGGTTTATGCCCATCTTCAACACCATGAGCGAAATCCAATTCGACGCTAGAAGAAACATCTAGTCTTG
>CM033458.1:5299873-5369873 GCA_019425755.1 Amaranthus cruentus | reverse complement strand
AATGATAATCAAGGAGTTTAAAATGGTAACTGTAACAAAGCCAATGCCTAAAACCCTCATTTGCTAAAAGGTCTCTACCAATACCTCTCTTAAAAATTTTACAACAAAAATAAAATACTCTATCAAGCGCTTTTGAATAAACTAACCAATTTCCTCACACTTTTCTCCATTTGTTAAAACTCGAGTAAATAAATTAGCAGCAAATTGCCTAGAAAAATTATCTTTAGGACCTTTTACAATTGAGCAATCTCTTTTAGAACCTTTTGTGGCTACTAAAGCAATCATCAAGAGCATCCCAATTCCTTGGATCAAATATATCAAATGAATTATCAAATTGGTTTGTTTGCTCCGTGTCATTTAAATTACCATCATCACTAACCTCAACATCAACATTCTCAATAGTCAAATTAACATTGTCATTTGGCAAGTCGGTTATATTTTCTAAATCAACACTTTGATTATCCAAATTAATTGTTTTATTAGAAGACATATTTTTCATGAATTTCAACATTAACATTTTCAAAACATCAACATTTTACTTGTTCTTTATCCTTAATTTGTCAAGTGATCCTCTTTGAGATTGAATTAACTCTTCTACTTTTCTTCTTTTCTTACGCTTTTCATATCCAGACTTATGCCTTTTGACTATAAGAGTCATTATTTAAGAAACAACAAATAATAAAAAATAACTAATGATTGATGCAACCTTGTAATTGTAATTGGTCTTCAAAAGTCAAATTCCCAAATTGTATTTTATGATAGAACTGTAGAACTGTTGAATAATGGAGCATAGAAACCTGCATTTGACAAAATATTACATTGAATAAGTGAACAATAAATACAAATAAAACAAATTAAATTAAATTGCATACAATATTTTAAAATAAAATACAAAAGAATTTTGTTGTTCTTATTCAATTCCATCTTCTGGGTTGTGGTTTTTTATTATTCATATTATTTTAGTTGAAAATTGAAGATTAAAAAAAATTCAAGATTACTGACTTTTAATGATGAAATCAAAAAAATAAAAAGCAACTGATAGAAAATATCAAGATTACTAATTTATAATGGTGAAACTCAAGAAAATGAAAATTAAAATTTTTACTTACTTAGTACAAGATCCCGTGTGAAATTAACCAGAACTTGTGCATCCAGGGGCGAAGCTACATGGGGGTCCGGCGGAGGCCCGACCCTCCTTGCCGAAAATGCGAGCCTTTGTAATTTTGGTTTTGGCCCCCCTTACTAATATGATATATATAGTTTAATGAGAGTAAATATAGCAAAAATTAATAAGGATTTGATCTCTTTCCTCATTTACAATGACATAAAATAATTATTTGCTATATTGGGCTGCATGTTTATATTTTTTGGATCCTCAAAGTTTTCATATTTTTGAGTCCTTGTGCAAAAGACCTTTTTGCCCTTGTTAATAACCGAGCCTGGTATTAAAACTAGTTACGGATAAAGCATTTTAAAAAATATGAAATAGATGTGATGTTATATTACTCAAAGTGATAAATGCAATTATTTGTACTTATTATTATCATTTATTTGCTCCTTTTGGGTGTTGAGTTGTGGTTTAAGATTATTTTGTGCGTGTTTGCTTCATTCCGGTACTCCGAGGCTAAGTTTTGGGTAAATATGTGATTCGTGGTATTTTTGAGTCGTTTTGTGGGTTTTTCTGGCTAATCTTGTTTACAGGACTCAAAGACCGAATCAAGTTATTAATTGTGTCAAGTTATAAGAGGTAAACTAGCAAAACATGATGTTTGGGAAGCATCTTGGTCCAAGGAGAAAAAGCCGACTTGGCTTTAGTAATGTTGAAGCAACAATAGAGTCGACATTAGTTGCGCTGAGACTCACCAATTTTTCAACAGGCTTCAGTCGAGTCGGCTGAGGGTATGGTTTTAGAACCACCGACTTAGCGGTATATGCTGTTTTGATGATATGTTCTAGAAGCATGTGTCGACTCGGCGTTTAGGTTTGAAAGTGGACCGCCAACTTGGCGATTGAGGCTGACAAATGCATCATTTTTCCAGAGACCACAGCCGACTCAGTGGTGGTTGAAATATTTTGGTAGCCAACTCGGCGTTTTTGCATCTCGAATCCGACTCATTATTTTGAGCCGTTTTCTTAAAGGGTGTAGGTTAATTTTTTCCTGATTAGTAAAAACTAGGTATTTACCCGTGCTATGCACGTGATTATAAAACTAATTGAAATAATCAATAAACTCAACTCTTAAAACACCATCTACTCTTTCTTAAGTATGTGGGATGCACTAAATAATTAAAATTCTAATCATATAAATAATGCAAGCTACGGAACTAACAAAAAATCTTAAAGTTTTGTCTTTTCATCTTCAATATTACTAAATTTAAAAGACAAAGAGTTTTATTTTCTAGGATATGTATGTTTATACAAAGAAGGATGAATTAAATTGATGAAGACTAAGAGTTTCAATATAATTAAATTTAATTGATATATAAGTGTTTCAATACAAGAAAGACATAGATAAATGAAAATTGTATTAATTAGAGAGAAAAATAGTCAAGATAAGTGTGTTTTTGTGAACATCATAGTCAAGATAAGCAACAAACCTTCTTCTAGGATTTTTAAGAGTCCAAACTCCTTGAATAAATAAAACGTATCTAAAGTGGCACTCCATTCGATTATGATAATATTGAGAGGAATTTGACATGTTGAAATATTATTAGGTTTACAGTTAGGAGAACTCGAAATTGATTGAGAAAAATGAAGAAATACATAATTATTTTAGTGGTAAATAATATAATTTAAAACTTTATTAATAATTCATTTACAGAAAACAAAGAAAATTCTATTTGGATTTATGACAACGATTAAATGCGTTATTAAATTAACTATATTTTAACCACGCTTATATGTGTTGCTGTCTTAATCACTTTAATCCATATTTATAATACAGTATTCCACACACTTATAAGTGTGTTTTTTTATAACACTTATTAAGTTTGGCTAAATTTAATATAGCTAAATTTAAGCATGCAAGATTTCTTTAAGTGAAAATACATTATGAGTTTATTTACTAATATAATAATGATTGATTGTAAACCAACTAAAACTCCATTTTCCCAGCACTTAGAAAATTGATGAACAAACTTGGGTTTCGTCAAACGAATTAAGCTTGCCTACTTTAATGTACAAAACTTGTAAATGTAGATTGACATTTTATTAAGGTAATCTTTAAGGGGAAAATTCATTTTACCATTTGAGAGAAGGAAAGAAAAAGTTAACGACAGTAGGATTCGAAGCCATTTGAAGAAGCTTTACGTAAGTTGAGTGGTCAAGGTCCAATCAATATAACTTTAGAGGGGAAAAAAATTAAGAATAAAAATTTTATTTTTGTCTTGCTATAATTTAATTTCAATGTAATTCATTATTGTTTTTGCTTTGAAAACATAAGAATTAATTATATTTTATTATTTTATCATAAATTGTTTCTTGGAAATTTAAAATAACTATAAAAAATATTAATTAGTCTCAGTTTTCTATATTAGATTCTTTTGAAAACCTAATATATTATTGATTATAAATATAATTTACTAACTTTTATGTACAGCCCTAAGAGCTGTAAATATCATTACCCTTTATGTTTTATTGTTCTTATATATACTAGTATTGAATCCTGTGCAATGTACGGTTTTTTTAGCATCGATATATATGAATATATATATTAATTAAAAAAAATAAAGCCTGAGATATTATGTAGTAAATTACTCAATTTTGACAATATATGTATAAATTAAATTTGTAATTTTAGAAATTGTTTAGAATATATGATGCAGTATATATATTTTATAATTTACTCAATTTAACCATAAATAAATGCTAGTCAAAGATAATTTAATGTTAAAGATATTGGTCAAGATTAAATGCAATTTATTAATTCACTCAATTTACTCAATTTAGTTTAATAAATATAGCAATTAACTAATTTGATTATTCCATGTGAGAAATCTTTGAAAGGATGCCACATGAAAGTTTTTATTTCTTTTAGTTAATAGTATGATTGGTGGATTTATTTTTAGTTTATTAAAATAAAGGGAAATTCTACATGGTAAGCACCAGGTTAAGGGAAACTAACTGCCGTAACTATATGGGCTAAAAAACATTTGAATGGCCATTAAAGGGTGAAATTACCATATTGCCCTTCTTTAATTCTCCATCATCATCTTCTTCCTTTGCTTTCTTTCAAACCTTAACTCCTTTTTTCACCTTTTCCTCTTCCTTCTTTCTCTTTTTGCTAACAATTAAATGAAATAAATAAAATGTCCTTTTATTTCATGCTAGTAGATGCTTATTCCAAAAAAAAAAAAACATCAATTACCACTAGAGCTGTTCATGGGCGGGCGGGCGCGGGTAGCGGGGCGGGTATTTGCTACAAAATCTACCCGCGGGCAGAAAAATTCAAATGCCCGCCCGCGATTGCGGGCATATTTTTTTGTCGCTACCCGCCCATTTTTAAAGCGGGCGGGTGCCGCGGGCGCCGCGGGTATTTTCTCATAAATACCAAAAATACAATACAAAATATAAAATTAAGTTTTAATAATAATTAAAATACATAAAACGTCTCAAAAAAATCAAATTACATATATATTAAAATACTTAAACGTCTCAAAACACTTAGTCAATGGTAACACAATCTTCATCTTCATCCTCCTCTTCATCTTCTTCGAAACACGGCTCACCATAATTAAACATATTCGATGTACCTTGAAAAAGTATCCATACATTAATAAAAATAATAATAATAATAATAATAATAATTTTGGGAACACGGCTTATCTTCTTCGAAACACGGCTCGTTTGGAATTGAGTCTTCCTCAGTATTGTTAGCAGTTGAATCCAAGTCTACAGGAGAGTTAGAACAACCTGATGGTGATGCCATATGTTTTACTCTGCAAAAAAATCATTTTGAGAACATCAAGAGAGTTAGTAAGATCTATCTCACATCAAATAACAATAAAAAAAACCAAGAAAACAGAGCATTTTACTAGAGCATTTTACTAGAGACAAATAACAATAGTAATTTCTTTTTTTTTCCGGCAATAAAAATGACAATAAAAAAACCAAGAAAACAGAGCATTTTACTAGAGAGTAGAGACAAATAACAATAGTAATTTTCGAAATAAAAAATCCCTAATTTCGAAAAAAACCAAAAAAAATAAATAGAGATTTAAGAACAAAAATGAAAATACCAGAGTTGAAGAGAATGAGTCGCTGCTTCAATGTCGAAACTCGAATGTAAGTTGAAGAATGAAGACTAGAAGAGTAGAAGTTGAAGAGAATGAAGAAGTTGAGAGAATGAGGCCAAGTTGAGAGAATGAAGACTAAAGTCTCTGTACTCTAACCCTAAGAATAGTAAGACATTATAATTTCTAAAGTGAATGAATATTCTAGAGAAGTGGACACTTATTGGACATTTGGACTTACTTTAAAAGCCCAAAGCATACTACTTTATATTAATATATTACCTTTCATAAAAAAAAAATATTAATATATTAAAATAGCGAGTAGCGGGTATACCATGAGTAATTTTTATTGTCGCTACCCGCCCATTTATCTTGGCGGGCGGGTATTACCCGCCCAAACTTTAAATTTTTTTTAAAAATGCTACCGCTGCCTTGTTTTTGGAGCGGTAATTAGCGGTCGCCCATGAACAGCTCTAATTACCACCACAGGTACCCAATATTGGAGTCCATCCAAAAATACTTGTGGCCACGGTTATGCAAGCTTGATCAAAAGACATTGTAAGAACAAACTTATATTGATGACTTCTTACTCGCCATTGTTCTATTAATGAACAATTGAATAAGTTATCCAATAAATAAAATTCTTACCATAGGTAGAGCTTATAAGATGAAAATATCTGAACATAGTAGTAAAATTCTTCCTTTAGATGATGAGTTTCAATTTCATATAATCCAATAAATAAAATTTTCTAAAGAACTTTCAATGGCACGAAAGAAGGAAGACTATAGGTAGAGCTTATAAGATGAAATTGTTAGCAAAAAGAGAAAGAAGGAAAAGGGGACGGTGAAGAAAGGAGTTAAAGGTTTGAAAGAGAAGAAAAGCAAGGTTTAAAAGAGAAGAAAAGCAAAAGAAGAAGATGATGATGGAGAATTAAACAAGGCCAATATGGTAATTCACCCTTTAACGGTCATTCAAACGTTTTTTAGCCCATATTGTTACGGCAGTTAGTTTCCCTTAACCTGGTGCTTACCATGTAGAAACGAAAACAAGATTAGTTATTATAGGCGTTTTCCTTAACCTGGTGCTTACCATGTAGAATTTCCCTAAAATAAAATCAACTTTTACCTTATTTAGTTTAATAAATATAACAACTAATTAATCATATTATTAATAAATATAACAATAATCCAAAGATTTCCCATGTGGAAAATCATTGTGAGCGTGCCACATGGAATTTTCTAGTTCTTTTAGTTAATAGTATAATACTCTGTATTTAATGATTAAAAGTAATTTAACTAAACATCTTTTATTCTTTTTCAAATAGTACAACTATATTTTGAATAATTTATTAGATTCTTAAAAATTCTATTTGAAGTTTTTAATGAATTGTATTAGATATTGATATATGGGGATTGAATATTAGCGTGTAATACTAGTCCATTTGGTAGATGATGAAATAGGAAATAAAATAAAAATATTATTACCTTAAGTACAAATTTTGAAAGATTTGATTTTTAGTTCGAGTTTGCCACTGAAAATAATACTATTAATCACATGTCAAGTTCAGTAGCAAACTCAATGACACAAAAAAATACTCGCGGGCCGGTTATACCCGCCTGCCCGCTTAGTTTAATATAATATTTATTAAATAATTTATTCTATTTATTATTAAACTAGTACTATACTACATGATTGATACCCAACTTTAGTAATTAGTACCCATACCCAACTTTTAGTTTATTACTCGTGTATTTGCCCTAAGGTTTGCTTCTTTTAGATTAAAGTTTCTAATTCTACTGTCTACATTGAATATTTTTAATTCTCAAAGCACTCAAGCAATTAACTATCAAAGCACTCAAACTTCAAACAAGTAGCCGACTCCACCGTCTATATTTAATATTCATTTAATTTGAGTATTTTGAGATCACTTTACTTATTTATTTAGAGTTTTTTAGACTATGTGTTGTATTTTAGTTGTTATTAAAACTTAACTTTATATTTTAAATTTTTATATAAGAAATACCCACCTACTCGCGGGTCCCACCCACTTTAAAAATGGGAAGGTACACTACAACATAATTTGCTTTTAGTGGGATATATTTAGCGACATTTAATTTAAATGTCGCTATTTCAAATCTCTTATAGTGTATATAGAGGATTTGGTGACATTTATTAGAGTCTTTAGCGGCATATTAAATAGTCACACTAAAGCTTTTAGCGACATAGGATCTAGTGACATTTCTCCCAAATGCCACTATAGACTATAGTGACAATTACATATGCCACTAAAGACCAAATTAACTGTCGCTAAATCACTTAACGGTGGAACTTAAAATAAAAACTAATAATTATTAAACTAAAAATATGAGTTAGTGGCATTTTTTTAATGCCACTAAATCCAATGTCGCAAAAAGCTAAATTTGTTGTAGTGGTAGCGACAAAAATATATGTCCGCAAATGCGGGAGGCTTTTCAATATTTGAATCCGCGGGTAGAATTTTTAGGTATTACCCGGTCCGCTACCCGCCCATGAACCGCTCTCCTCCAAAGTAGCATATGTGTGTGCACTCTCGAACCTTATGTTGGTACCAAGTTAGGGTGCATGTGTTCACCTGATCCTTAACAATTTATTATTTTTGTGATTGGATATACGTAAGAAAATCATTACATATTTAGAATAATTTTGAATTTAAAATTTTAGTATTTGAATTAAAAAATTCATAGTTTTGGTTTGGTAAATAATGCAGCTCTATTTTTATTGTTTTAGATTTTTTAAAAAATTATATTGCAATTTTTACATATTTTATTAGGTGTCAATATATGGGATTATATATTTAGTGCTGAACAAAATTTGTTCTAAACCGTAAAGCAAATCAGACCAAATTATAATTTAATTATTTGGTCAGGTCCATGGTCTAAATGGTCTGGTCTAGATTGTTTTGACAGTTTTCGGTTCAGTCTATATTTTAAAATTTTCAGACTAGACCGGATTGAAAAACAAACCATAATATAGTCCGGTCTGGTGTAAACCTTAACCACTAATATATGACATTCACATTATGCTGTTTCACAAATTCTCAGGGAAGTCCGTCTATTCTATAGACGGAAATCACAAAGCCCAGCCCAACCACAAAATGACATTTTAATTTTTGGAGAAAAAGGAAAAAAAAAAAGAAAAATTTTAATAACCGTCCTTTTTGGAAACCGGATGAAACCATACATTCATAACTGCCATTTTTAACTAGCACCATTAACGGGTCCAGAACAACAAATTTCCTTGCAAAATTTAATGGACCAAGAATACCAAAATCTTCCAAAAACAGCAAATTTTCAGAACAGCAAAATCTTCCAAGAATACCAAAATCTTCCTTGCAAATTTCCAGAACATTAAAATTAAGGAGCAAAACTCCTCCATTAAAACAGCAAAACAAAAGAGCAATATCTTCAACTACAATGGAAGATATAATGTCTGAATTCGATCAAACATATTCGAAGGATATGGCGCATAGTATGTAATTGAATTTAATCATGAATTCTTGATTAAACATATGAATGGTTCTTGCAAGACGATGAAATCATGAATTCTTAAATTTTTCGCATGTGTTTATATAAATTAAATTCTGGTTTTTGTTTTTCTTCTCCAAGCTTCATCAATGGCGGATGAGAATTTCCAAATTGAAATGAAAGACGAAGGTACTAATGACGAATACTAATTATTAAAATTTTATGAATTTCAAGGTACTAAAGAATGTTTGTGATAAATAGATTTTCCAAATTGATGAATTTTGTTTTTCAATAAAATCGACTAATAGTTATTTAAATTCGATCAATGATGTATTTAGTTTATTTTGATTATAAATTTTTTTGTCTATTTCAGTTCCTGGAGATCGAGATGATGCCAACGACCTTAACAATGCTATATGCCTCTACGAAGGTGTGTTTGGGAATATAATGGTTTATGTTTTGTTCTATAATAACGTGTGTTTGGGACTAAACTGTCTATATTTAGTGTTTTAATGGTATATTTTTTAAAGCATAACTTAAACTGGTCACAAGTGATAATAAAATGTTAATGTGAAATATTTGCATAATAATAGTAAATTTTGTGTTTTGGCTATATTTTTGGTGCTATTATAGTAAATTTTGTTCTATATTTTTGGTGCTATAATGATGATGACAACTACGATATAATTGTCCATGTTTTAAATTTTGTTCTATATTTTTGGTGCTATAATGATTTGACAACTACGATATAATTTAGTGTTTTAAAATTAATTTTGGTAAAAATTAAGATGTGGTCTATTTAATTCTTTTTCATCCATTGGTATTTTACTTTTAAATGGTTAAAATTAAAAATGTTTTAAAGTTGTAATTAGACAGATTTTCTTTATATATTTAAAGTTTTGGAGTTATAATGGCTAAGTTCTGGAGTATTATGTCTAAGTTTTGGCGTTTAGCTGAATAAATTAATGACCAAGTTTTGGAGCTAAATTATGACTAAGTTTTAGAGATATAATGTCTAAGTTTTGTAGTATAATGTCTAATTTTTGGCGCTATAATGTCTAAGTTTTGTAAGCTATATTGAGTTACTGAATTATAATTGTCAATTGGAATATGGCCGGCCTCATGTCATGACTTCCCTCCCTCTCTGTTTGACAAATTTCTGATTCTCTCTCATTCTTTTTTAAATTTAAACATTCTTTCTTACACTTTACCATTTCATCTTCTCTTGTTCCATTGTAGTTGAAGATTTTGCTCTTTAGTTTTGCTGTTTTAATGGAGGAGTTTTGCTCTTTAATTTTACTGTTCTGGAAATTTGCAAGGAAGAAGGCGTGTATGGAAATTTGCTATTCTGGAAATTTGCTGTTCTTGGAAGATTTTGGTATTCTTGCTCTTTTGGGACCCGTTAATTTTGCTAGTTAAAAATGGCAGTTATGAATGTATGGTTTCATCCGGTTTCCCAAAAGGACGGTTATTAAAAATTTTCTTTTTTATTATTTTTTTCCTTTTTCTCTAAAAAATTAAAATGCCATTTTGTGGTTGGGCTGGGCTTTGTGATATCCGTCTATAGAATAGACGGTCTCCCATGAGACCTACTGATGCTGTTTTGGCTTAACTCTTGATAATTGTTACTGCTGGCCCCACACTTAAAAATAGTTATTGTTGGCCCATTATTTTCGGTTGAAGTTAAAAACCTAAATTATGTCATTCAGTTTTTTCCTAATTGTTTCTTGTTGTCCTCTCAACTCTCAAGTCTCACTGAATCAATTTTCTTCGCATTACATTTTTCTCACTTTCTTCACCGAATTTAATTTTTCTTCTCACTTCACTGAATCAAGTACTAATATCTTCGAAGGAATTAAGTGTAGGAATCTTGAAATGTAAGTATGCTATCTACTCTCAAGAATTTTTTCGATTTATATTTATTGCATTTTGAATTGTTGTTGATTTTTTTATGATTGATTTGTATATATATATATATATATATACATAAATAATTTTATTGTGCATATACAAATAAAATATATAATGTATAATATAATATACATATATACATAAGTCCTAATTAATTATCGAAAAAAACCCCACTATGAAACATAACTACCAACATAAATTAGCAAGATACATAACAACTTTGTCTTTCACTTCGCGCATTTCCATGTCCGTCAATTCGCGTGTTTCCCTTGGAGTGTCCTATAAAATCTACATAAAATTATATGAAATTATTAAAAATTTAGTACATATATATAATTAGATTTTCTAATAAATATATAATATTATAATTTAAAAACATAATAAATACTTACGGAATCAATACTTTGTACCCCGATTTTCTTCACGGCTTCTATGATATCATCCATAAATTTAAGAACGTAATAGTCGCAGGCAATGCCATTATTTTGGTGAAAACACTATGGAAAAATACATTATATATGTTAGTGCCAAAAACGATTCAAAACCGTTAAAATCGCAACTTAAAACGTAATTTCAAGCATTTGACAATTATTTTCGATTCTAACCACTTCAACACAATAATATGTACCAAAGAGTGTTGTGTGCCAAGTTTCGTGCATTAAAAACCAAGTTTAAGTTATTTTACGCGCGAAAGTGACAAAAATCCTTCAAAACACTTAAAAACGCAACTTAACACGTAATTTCAAGCATATGACAATTATTTTCGATTCTAACCACTTCTACACAATAATATGTACCAAAGAGTGTTGTGTGCCAAGTTCCGTGCATAACAAACCAAGTTTAAGCTATTTTACGCGCGAAAGTGACAAAAATGCTTCAAAACACTTAAAAACGCAATTTAACACGTAATTTCAAGCATGTGACAATTATTTTCGATTCTAACCACTTCAACACAATAATATATACCAAATAGAGAAGAAGAAGATGAGAACGAAAAGCAACAATGGTGTATTCAAAAAGCAACAACGGTTTTTCAAGATGATTTTCGTGGGTTTAGGATGAAATTGAAGATGATGAACAGTAGAGAAGAAGAAGACAACAACAATGGTGTGTAAATTTTGTGGTTTTTGAAGATTTTCGTGGGTTTAAATTATGTTGAAGACTTTAAAGAAAATTGCAAGAAGAAGAGTTTCGAAGTTTTTGAGAAGAAGAACAGTCGTGAAAATGAAGAGAAGAAGAACAGTAGGTTTAATTAAGAAAATGAACGTTATGAGGCGGGTTTTTGAAGAGGCTATTGGCTGCGGACATAGGGCGAATCGCAGCCATTGAGTGTTTTTTTTTTTTTTATGAAATTTGGTCTATTAGCTGCGGACATAGGGAAATCGCAGCCATTGAGTGTTTTTTTTTTTAAATTTGATCTATTGGCTGCGGACATAAGATAAACCGCAGCCATTGAGTGTTTTTTTAACCTAAATTTAATTGCTCCTATTCGCTATGTATATCTAAAAACCGCAGCCAATAGCTTTTCTTCCACTAGTGAAAGGAGGAAGATGTCAGCAAACAACGGAGGAGTCTTGTGAATTAAAGTTTTGGTAAACACTATTAGAAACTCGGAATATATTAATATTTATGTACATATAGATGAATATATTATTTTAGATTCTTAATTAAAAACGCATTAAAAAGAAAATATTGTAGTCTAGACTAGACAAAACAGTTATAGAATGGTTTGGTCCGATCCGGTCTGGTGTTTTAACTGGTCTGGTCTAGTCTGAAAAATTCCAAACCAAAACTACTGGTCTGGAATGATTTTGTGTTAAATCAGACCAGACCGAACCGTGTGTAGCCCTAATATTAATTATTAGCTAGTAATATTAGTTCATGTGGGAAAAGAACGTGAGATGACAATAAATTACGGATATTCTATATAGTAAGAACATAATTTTAGTAAACGTCAGTGGTAGTAAATCTTTCAAAAATTCCACAAAATAACATTATAATGTTGGCGTTAAAGCTCCATTAACATGAATGAGCTCATCATCATCATCATCATCATCGTCATCATCATACCCAGTGTATCCCACTCATAGAAAACTATGGTCAGGGTTTGGGAGAGAAGAACGACGGCAACTCATATCTATAGAGGAGTGTACGATTAAAGAGTCCCCTGGCTCGAGAAAAGTCTTCAGAGCGAGAAAAAACTGCAACTTTCAAACAAAATAATTAGACTACGTACAGATAATTATAAATAAAGATAAAAGTAAGGAAGGACATAAAGAGCGATAAATAAAGGCAGTGAACAATAACAAACGTTGGGTAAAAGGGACGGATTTAGTGATCTAAGATGTGGATAAGAAGCCTCCACATGCCCCTATTCTTGGTCAGGTCCTTGGAGAGGTGAAGTTCATGCATCCGTCTTGATCTGTTCCTCCCACGTTCTCCTAGGTCTTCTTCGACTTCTATTGCCCTCCACTATGATGCATTCGATCCTTCTTACTGGGGCGTTATGTGTCTTTCTTTGCATATGCCCAAACCAACTCGACCTGTTCTCCCACATCTTCGCGGAGAGGGGAGCAACCCCTAACTTCTCCCTGAACTCTTGATTTCTTATCCTATCCATCATTGTATTACCACACATCCACCTTAGCATATGCATCTCTGTTACTTCCATCCTTTGTTCGAAAACCTTGTTTACGGTCCAACATTTTGTGGCATTAATTGCGACTTGATAAAATTTACCTTTTAATCTCTTCAGGAACTTTTTATCACAAAGTAACATTAATGAGCTAAAAATGTTAAATTGACCGTTAAATTATGAAATATCTTAAGAGTATTTTACATAATGGCAATATACTTTTATGATATGCTTGTGGTAGCAAATCTTAAATATAAAATGTACTGTAGCTTTAAGGAAAGAAAACAAGGGCAAATAAGATATTTCACAACTTAACGTCAAGTTTACGTTTTTAGCCCATTAATATTACTGTAGCTTTATATACAACATTATAATGTTATTCTGTGAGATTGCTTTAGGATTTGCTACTACTAACATTTTATGAAAGTTTGTTGCTACCATATATAATATCCCAAAGATTTTGAAATATTTTAATCAATTGTAAGTCTAAGTAGGTTTTAAAATCTAAAATAATCAACTTTTTCAAATGCAGTGTTGCCTTGTTGTATTAATCATCATCATACAAGATACTAATTGAGAAACATTTTTGCCATTTGGCACTTCCTCAATCATTTGTGCCAAATGTCAATTTATGAATATCTTTCAGAAAAATAAAGTTAAACAATAAAAAAAAGGAAAAATTGTCGGGAATAATCCGAACTATTGACAAACTGTTGTGAATAATCCGAAGTATTGATTATTTATGAATAATCCTACCTTTGTAGTTTTTTTGCTCGTGGCACCCCTAGTCGAAATTTTTCCTGTTGTAGCAGGTTTTATTAATTTTCAGCAGGTCATCTTCTCTAAATGGTTTTTATAAACTGCATTTACCGGTTTCTCCTCCATCTCCATTGTTCTTCTTCCATTTCTTCCATTTTGTTCTTCCTTCTTCACTTTCGTTCTTCCATTTTGTTCTTCTTCCTTCTTCCACCAATTCCAACTCCATAAAACAAGCCTATTTTTTTTTTGTTTTCTGGGTAAATGAACTCCATAAAAATTCATTATTTTCTAGACAACTAATCAAAATTAATTTTACATTAAGACTCCTTAATTTGTGGGTTTCTTTCATTTTGACTTGCACAAGAATCATTACTTTGCTTTATAATTCAATGACTACATTTTATTTCTATTTATTTATTACCAGGTATATGTTTAAAAAATATTAGGTGTTATGTTTTTTCATGATCTTTTTGTTAGTATTGTTAGTACTGTTCATCGCAGTAAAATTCCATTGTAGACCACAAAAAGATCATGAAAAATAGGCTTGTTTCATGGAGTTGGAATTATTTATTACTAGAAAATAATGAATTTTTATGGAGTTCATTTACCCAGAAAATAAAAAAAATAGACTTGTTCTATGGAGTTGGAATTAGTGGAAGAAAGAAGAAGAACAAAATGGAAGAAGGAAGGTGAAGAAGGAAGAACAAAATGGAAGACATGGAAGAAGAACAATGGAGATGGAGGAGAAACCAGTAAATGGAGTTTATAAAAACCATTTGGAGAAGATGACCTGCTGAAAATTGATAAAACCTGCTACAACAGGTAAAATTTCGATTGGGGGTGCCACAAGCAAAAAAACTACAAAGGTGGGATTATTCATAAATAATCAATACTTCGGATTATTCACAATAGCTTGTCAATAGTTCGGATTATTCCTGAAAATTTTTCCTAAAAAAAATTATGAATATCTAAATTAATTATTATTAATTAATAATAAGAATAAATTAATAAAAAATTAGACTTTTCAATTATATCTAGGTTGTTTAGAAAAGGAGATTGGATGGAATCTTTCATTTCATATTCTCAATTAATTCTCCTAATTGAACATAATAATATCTAAATTAATTATTATTAATTAATAATAAAAATAAATCAATTAAAAAATTAAACTTTTCAATTATTTCTAGGTTGTTTAGAAAAGGAGATTGGATGGAATATTGGTTGGAGAAAAATTCTTACATAAAAATATTTCATTTCATATTCTCAATCAATTATTCTCCTAATTGAACATAATAATATCTAAATTAATTACTATTAATTAATAATAAAAAAAATTAATAAAAAATCAGACCTTTTAATTATCTCTAGGTTGTTTAGAAAAGGAGATTGGATGGAATATACTATAAATATACGCTCATTACTTGATAATATTTGATATTACTTAGAAATTTTGGTCAAATTATAAAGTGTTATTTATTTGTTGATGCAAAAATGAGCTTACCATTTAAAAAAATTTCCGAAATTAAAGAATCAAAGGGTTTATTCGAAATTAAGGTTAAAGTCATGTATACATGGAAATCAATGGAAGATATGAATAAGGGACAAGGTAAAGGAACTGCATTACACATGATCTTGATGGATGATGAGGTAAATTATTTTGTTAATCTGCAATAAACTGTTTTGATTCTTACATCAATTCTAATTTAATTTCGCATGAACTGTACACATGATCAACTTTGTAAGTAATTCAATAAATGAAAATGTTTGGATTCCACTACACCATACCGCTAACATTTAGTAAATATTAAACTTTCAATTTCACCCCTCTAATTTTAACCATAACAAAATAATAACACTGCTAATATTAAAAAAAATAATTTAAACGCAATCCGTGCATAGCACGGGTATAATCATACATCATACATACTAATAAAAATATTGGAAAATGACAAATGTCATTATTAGGGGAACCATGACAAATGGAATTATTATACTGGATGATAGTTGATTGCATGAATATATTTGCCTACATAAAAATCTGATTTTTTTTTAAATTGGAGCTAAATTAGGTAAAATATTTATAGAGCTTATTATAGTAATTCTATATACTTAACCTAAAATTTGATATACTTAAAATTTGATATATTTAATTGAATGAAAGTTTGCTTTATTTGATGAATAATAAAAAAACTGTCAGTAATTAATTGTTGCTTTAGAAAAGTCACGTGCTCAATAAATTTAATCACGATAATGTATACTTGCATTATATTTTGAAGTTACATTTTTGTATATTTCTTACTAATGAATTCGTGCGTTGCACGAGTTTATATACTAGTACTAGTACAATTTAATTAACTAAAAGGAATGAAAAATTCCATGTGGCACTCATAAAGATTTGCCACTTTGAATCATACAATTAACCAAAAGAATTAGAAAATTTCATATGGCACACTCACAAAGATATACATGCGCATAGAACAATTAAATTGATTAATTGCTATATTTATTGAACAAAAGAAAAAATAAATGGTTTTGGATGATTTTGGACGGAAAAGTTAAAAAATATTATGATTGTAAGACGCTCAATAAAATATGAGGGTACCATTGATAATAAAATAAACTCAGGAGTACCATTGATAAAGTGTGAAAACTCATGGGTGCCATTGATAATTTTTTTTATAAAATAAGACAATAAAAAATTATTAGATTGTTTGTATATACATCTTAACATAAAACTTAAAAAATAAGATATTAAATTTTTTTTAAAAATATTAGTCATTGTAAATTGTATTTTAAAATTAATATATGTATACTTTAGATTATCTATTTCTGTATTTTATAATAGTGTATTATTATTAAATACTCCATATGCTAAGAAATTAGTTTCAAGTATTTTATGCAAATCAAGAAAAAGGAGGGAAAATGGTAAAATAATTGACTCCATTCGTCCTACTTATGTAGTATATATATTTGCTATCTCACTGATTTTCAATTATTTATATTTATGGATAATATTCCATCACTTTCTTTTTACTCACCCATATATGTTAAGTCTCTTTTACTTTCTTTCACACAATCTAATTTTTCTTCAGTTAATATCAAATATCCAAATTATTTAAAATACACTATTTCTTTATATGCAAATAATGTCAAGCAATGGAGTAGTATACTTTAAAGGAAAGTGAAAAAAATATAACTATTATTAATTGTTATAATTATATTAATTATAAAGCTTTATCATGTAAATTTTAAAAATCTGACTATTTGATAATTTGTAAATTTTAAAAATATAATTATTATATAACTAGCGGCAAGAATTTTTTAGTAAAAAATTCAACTTGATAAAAATAACATGTAATTTAGGGAAAATTATCTACCATAATCCAACGTTTTCATAATTCCTATAATAATCCCACTTATTGATTAAACATGAATTATCCAAACTTTAAGGGGTATTTGCCTAGAGTAAACTCCGGTAACCCAATGACCTGTTATAATAGGTAATTCACCAAAATATAAACTAAAAATTACTTTAAAATTATAGAAAAATTTTGAAAATATACATAAATTATTCAAAATAATAAAAAAATCATGAAATTTTTTTAAAATTTTGTTGACTTTTTATTTTAATTTATCTTTTTTTGAAAAAAATAAACTTGTTATAGCAAATCATTCGTTTACCGGGTATACTCTAGGAAAATACCCCTCATAATTGGGATTATTCATGGGTGGGATTATTATAGGAAAATCATGAATAAGTTGGATTATTCTACGTAATTTTTCCAATATTTTTTTTGTCAAACGATTTTCTGTGAATACGAAACAAATAAATACAGCAGGGTAAATAACCCAGATATCCAGGGCTCTCCTTATCAGGTGCATCAGTGTGAAAGAGAGGCCCACCTTATAGGAAGAGTCTCCCCTCCTTACTCTACATATGTAAAGGAGAGACCGGATTATCTCAAAAAAAGCCACAGACGGCGAAAAAAAAAAATACATAGGCTGCTAGGCCACAAAACAAGAAAAGCTACAAGAGCATCAGCCAAAATAACAAGTTGCTCACCAAGCAGGAAGTTGACTCATTTAGAGTTAGGGAGCGAAATCTGATTTTATAATCTGTTTTGATTGTTTCAACTAGCCTCTGGATTTGACAACCTTTTTCTGCCAAAAAGCTTCATTTCTCGCGTTTCAGATCGCATAGATTAGGTTGTAAAAGATAGCTACTATTAGTCTTTGTGTTTTAGGCATGCAGCGTTTGTGATGTAGGTCGTTCATGTTCTTGATGCTCCAGGTAATACCCAGCCAATGCTTAAGCGCTTCTACACATTGATAACTGAAGTCGTAGTTTAAGAAGAGGTGCTTTGTCGTTTCGGTTTGGGAGTCACAAATGGGTCATTCATCATTCTCAACCACCTCCACACTCTTAAGAATTTTTTGTCTTGAGTCTTTCATGGTAGGCGAGCCAGACCACGAAGCGGCTCTAGGAATGCTAGCTCTATTCCATACAATGTCTGCCTAGCGCACTTTATTTGTGGTCCCCAGTAGTTCCTTGTAGACGACTTCAATGGATTATTTTGGGGATTTCATCCAGCTGTTTAGTTTTTCCTTGACTCGGCAAAGTTTTTTGATTACCCAACTTGCCGTGATAGGGGCGTTGAATAGCTCCCATTGACCTCCTTTCATATATACATCATGAACCCATTTGACCCAGAAAGAATCTTGTTTTGAGCTTATGTGCCAGGCAATTTTACCTATAGCAGCTAGGTTCCAGAGCTGTAGTTTGCGGATGCCTAGCCCTCTTTCTTGTTTGGGCCTGCAGACCCTCTCCCAGTTCACGTTCCCTAGAGCTTTACTTTCTGTTTCACCATGCCGTAGATAAGACCTGCATGTCTTATTTATCTGGTTCAGGACGTGTTTGGGGAGGATAACAAAATGCTCATAAGGACCAAGTTGACAAGTTGGAGTCTAGCTATGTAGGAGAGATTCCTTGCGAACCAAGAGTAAATTCGACTTGTCAATTTCTCCACAAGGTAATCACAGTGGCATGCCTAAGTATTTAACAGGAAGAGTCTTGAAAGCATAGTCAAAAGTACTAGTAGCATGCGCTATGAAACTATCACTAACTCTAGTAAGGTAAATTCTCGATTTGTTGTTTTTGACTTTGAGTCTTGAGCTTAAGGAGAAGGTTTTCACCCCTTGGGTGAGGATCTTGATGGATTGCATATCCGTCTTACAAAACAACATTAAGTCATCCGCAAAAATAAGATGGTTAAGTTTCAGTTTGGAGCATCTAGGGTGGAAATTGAAGTCCTCTGCTTCACCTACTACTTTGAGGATCCTTGATAAGTTTTCTATGCCAATGACAAAAATACGAGGGGACATAGGATCGCCTTTTCAAACTCCGTGTTTTGCCTTGAAAGAATCTAGTGGGTTTCCATTAAGGATCAGGGAGTATTGGGTGGATGTAACACAAGTCATGATTCTCTTGACAAATCGAACTGAGAAGTTAAAAGCAATCATCATATCCTTTACGAAATCCCAATTCTGGGTGTCATATGTCTTCCGCAGATCCATTTTAAGGACGCCGTTGGGCATGCAGTACTTCCTTCCATAGTGTTTCACCACATACTGATAAAGAAGGATATTGTGTAGAGTGCTGCATCCTTCCACAAAGGCCCCTTGATTGGTGCTGATGATTGACCCGAGAACACATTTAAGTCTACTGTAGATGAGTTTAGAGATACATTTGTAGATGACATTGCAACAGGAGATAGGCCTATAATCCCCTGGGCCTTTTGGGCATTGGGTCTTCGGGATCAAGGTGATGGCTGTCACGTTCCAAGCCTTATCGAAGAAGTCCTAGATAGCACTGACGACGTCCAGACCTACCACAGGCTAAGAAGCCTAGTAGAAACCACTGTTGAACCCATCAAGACCACAAGCTTTGTTTTCAGGGATACTCTAAGTGTTTTCTTAATCTCCTCCTTAGAGTAGGATAGTGAGAGTTGGTTTTGTTGCGCCGTTGACAGGACTGGACCCTTTTGAATAACATTCATATTGATGAGACATCTATCATTTGTATCGTTGCATAAGAGATCCATGTAGTACTTTTAGAAGATCTCTTTGTTCCTTGTCTGATCACTAATGATGTCATTACCCGTGTGGAGCACATTGATAGTGTTTGATCTGTGTCTGTGTTTGATAGACTGGTGGAAGAACTTGGTATTTTCATCCCCCATGGTAAGCCAGGCAATTTTGGCCTGTTGCTACAGCGCTGATCTATCCACCTTGGCCTTTTAGAGGAGATCTACCATTTTATATTCAATATTAATTAGGTGTATGTTAGATGGGATATCATGTACCTCTTCCTAAGCTTTGAGCAGGTTGCTCTCAACTTTAATGACTGTTGCCTGTTCATCCTTTCTGAATATATGGTGACAAAGAGTCTGGATCAATTTGAGCTTTTGAATGATTTGATGACTCTTAGGACCCTGAATATGGGTGCCCTAAGTTTTCTGGACTTCCTCCAAGAAGTCCTCTCGTTTCCCCTAGTGGTTGAAAACTTGAAAGGTTTAGACCTTATGTGCTGTTTGAAGAAGTGGACAAGCATTGGAGTATGGTCAAAGTCCCCCTCTAGAAGGAAGGCAGCTTCAGCTGTGGGGATTGCCCAAGACACGGTCAATTTTGCTTAAGACTCTCGCATGAACCTCTTGCTTGTTGGTCTAAGTGAAGAATCTTCCTGCGCTTTTTAAGTCAGGAACCTTGCAAACCTCTATACATCTCTTTAATTGTTCCATTTCAAGGTTGCGCAGTCGTTTCCCTACTCTTTCTTTGAATTTGGCTATGCAGTTGAAGTCACCCATGATGAGCTAAGGGCCTGTGATCTGCGGTTTCAAGCCCTCTAATTGATTGGAAAGGTTCTTTCTCCCTTTCTTATCGCTAGCACCATATACAAAGGAACATGAGAATTTTCCACCGAACAACGATGTCACATCCACATGAATGACCTAGCTACTATAGTGTCTGATATCCACATCGACCTTATCACTTTTTCAAGCAACAATAATGCGACCTCCCTTGTGCCAATCCCGGTTATGCGTGAAGCACCAAGAGGGTCAAAGTCTTTGGTAAAGGGAACCTAGTCCGTGCCGATTTACCTTGGTTTCCAGAAGGCTAAATAGGCTTATGTTGTGGTTGGAGATGAACCTTGCCGCTTTAATTTGTTTACGTGCCTTGTTTAGCCCTCTCACATGCCATGTGAGGATGCTATTCATTGACATCGACGGGGTAAGCCCCCAGCGGTTTGATTGGAAGTTAGCCCAAGGAAGTTCTAATGTGTCCGTCGCAAGTGAAGCCAAATCTTTCTCATGTCGGATTCGTGGGGGTACCAATCATGATACATCATATTGTGGGGTTTTGAACCCAGAGCATGTGGCATCGGTAGAATATGGTGGAAGCAATATTGAATGAGCCCCAGCGACGAACTTTGATGGGTATGGATTTAATCCCGATTGTATAACTACAATGGGTTATGGGAACCAAGGACAAGGGTACACTCAATATAGCCTATTAACCAACCCGCCTTCCCGACCTCACTTCAATCTTAACAATGGCCAAGACAACTTCCACCAAGGTTACAAGAATCTTGTTCCCTACAACAATTAAGCCGGCGGTAGTTTCCTTAGGCCCAATGGAAATAGGCCTTACCCACAAGTGCCACGCCCTAACCCCAACCTACCATATCCCACCACTCAACCACCTCCAAACCCCGCTCCTAATCATGATTACATTTCCACCCAAATTACAACTCAATCAAACTTTGATCGCTCAAATGTCGCAACTCTAAGCCCAACAAAGGATGTTCGAGAATTAACTTGCACTTCTAGCACAACCACCCCCACCAACATTATTCCCATCTAACCCTCAACCCAACCCATCCATCTAGCCTCCATCACCTAATCCACAACCCAATCCCAACCACTATACATGCAAGGCGGTCTTCCTTAGATCGGGGACATCATATCCGACTCCAATTGAGGCTCCTAGTGATGATTTGAGGGAAGGTACTTCAAGGGGTGATGATCCACAAGAGAGTGTTGATCATGTGCATGAGCTTGGGGGAGAGGAATAAAGAGAGATTCTCGATGGAGAGTGTGAGAAGAAGAATGAAGGAGAAGTTAAGAAGAAAGGTGAAGTTGAAGATGAAAAAGAGAGGAAGAAGTCAAAACAAGAGGAAAGATGGAAAGAAATCCAAGAGAGAAGGGCTTATGAGCGTCTACATGCCCTACCGCTACCTTTCCCATATAGAGCGGTGGAGAAGCAATTGCAAGCCAAGTTTTTAAAGTTCCTTGAGCATATGAAGCAATTAGAGATGAAGATCCCGTTCTTGAAGGCCATGGAGCAAATGCCTCAATATGCCAAGTATTTGAAGACTCTCTTAGGGAGCAAAAAAAGGCTTAAAAGTGAGGTTGTGAATTTGCCGGAGCAAGTAAGTGCCATCATCCAAGGCACTTAGGCCAAAAAGGAAAAGGCTCGAGGACCCTTCGTGCTCCCTGTCACTCTTGGGAACCATAAGCCCAAGGGAGCACTTGCTAATTTAGGGGCCTCGATTAGCCTTATGCCAATGTGTATTGCCAAGCAACTCGCTTTTGAGCTCAAGCCATCAAAGAAATCTATCCAACTTGCCGACCGAAGTGTAAAAGTGTCATGTGTGGAGTTTGAGGATCTTCCTATTCAAGTGGGAAACGTTGTTGTCCCATGTGATTTTGTTGTGTTAGACATGGTGGAAGATCCTTACACTCCCCTCACACTTGGGAGAGATGCGTCGAAGACTTTGGGTGCCCTTATCGATTGTGAAACCAAGACTATTACTCTAAGGGTGGCTCAAGAGCAAGCAGTTTTTGGGTTTGCTAAGTCTTCAAAGGAGCCCATGGTCGAGCAACTTTGCTCTTTTGATATTGTGGATGATGAGCATAGAGAGAAGGTTGTGGGGCTTGATGTTCTTGTAGCCCATATGATTGATGATGAGGTGAAGTTCGATGATGATGAGATGAAGAAGGATGATGAAGTTGAGAAAGAGAAGAAGTTTTTTCTTGTGCATAGTGATGATGATGAAGCTGAAGGCGTTGAGAAGAAACCCCGCAAGAGGAAGCGGGTGAAAAAAAGAAAAAGAAAGGAGTACAAAAAGAAGAAGATGGCTCCACCCTTTCTTGGGAGAGCCCCATGTGTGAGTTCGCTACCGAGTGACCGCGGTTCTTCATTGGTTACCTCCGCCACTGTTGCTAGGTAAAGAGTATTAGGTCACCACGTGCGAGGCGATGGAGATGCTAGGAGTGAGTCCACTCCTAGCTCAGGTATGGTTTCTTTCCCTAGCTTTTCATTTTGAGCTGGTGGTTAGGTGGGTCGAAATTAACGACGTTAAACAAAAGTACTTGCGGGAGATAACCCGATGTTTGGTTTTGTTTGTTTGATGTTTGCTTTGTTTTCTTTAGTTCAAATGATGTCTATCATTCGTTCTTTTGGTTTTTCTTTCGCCTTTCCCCATCGCCGAGACGGCTCTTGAGCTAGCTTGGGGAAGGATGCGTTTACGCTTTCAACACCCCGAAAGATTTGCATTATTGTAACTATTGTTTAGTTTTTCTTTTAGTTTCTCGCATGTTTAGTTTGTTTAGTTTTTGTTTTATCTAGTTTGTGTAGTTGTGTTTTATCCTTGCTTTCAATAAATGGTTGAGTTGTGAGACTAGCATGCAAGCTTCTGCTGTGCACATTTGTGGACCTATACAAACTCATATTCCCTTATTCCTGTGCCTGTTTAGGGTCCTAAAGTCTGACTATTTTCCACATAGCTTGGGGGATCTAGGTTTGCTTAGTTGGTGGCTTGGATGACTACCTTTAGAGCCGCATTTTGACTAACCTGTGAGGATTGAGCCTTCTTGGACTCCTTGCGTGTTCCATTCATTTTGAGTGCTAGTTAGGGGATCTAAGTATTGTGTCGGTTCTTCTCCAGTACATTCGGCTTTTCTTGAGACCAGAGATGATATCATGTTCGCTAGAATTAAGCTACATAGCCAAATAGCCTACCTTGAACGTAACTTGACATTAGGTTAAGACAAGTTTTTGCCTTTTTCTATTCTTTTGTAGCCACATTGTATAACCTCCACATGAGCCAAATTGTTCCCTCTTCTTACCTAAAGGATAGCTTAGTGATGGTGGGGTTGCTATGTGCTACAGTGATTTTGTGGGCCTGTGGTTATGATGGTGGTTGTTGGTTTCATATGACTCTACTCATTCTTATCCAGCTCTTATCGTTTCTCCCTTCATCCTTTAGTGCTTATATAGTGATTATTTATACATATTCTTTGTTTGAGGAGACATCTCTGTTGTCTTCATTGGGTTCTACACATACATATTTATTTGAGTGAGGAGGTCAAGATTTCATTTGGGAGATTTGCTTGGAGACACATGTGTTTATGTGATTTCAGATTTTGATGGTGTTTTATGATAGAGATCATTGTGCTTATATGGGATTATTGGGTTATTATGGTTAATGGATATAGTGTTTGTTGATTTATCATGAGATGTTTGTGGTTTTTTAGTCCAGGGTCACTTGTTATCCTCTTCTTGGCGCCACATTCCCAAATGTATCCCACCTTAACCCTAAGCCAACGTTACAACCCTTTGCCAACCTGTTCGACTTGGTCCGATTAGTTTGTTCTGTACAGGAGTAAGATGTGACACAACCCCCATGATTTGCCCCTATTAGGTGTTTGATTCCCGACTTATCTATAGTCGGAAGATTATAAGCGAAACACGAACCATAATCAAACACATGAGCATGATTGCATATTTCTCACATCTTTTGAGAAACAACTCGGGGAGTGTAGACTTGTGACCTCTCTAGGTAGTGGGTGGCATAGCTTGTGTTGTAGCTTACCCTAGTGATCTCGAGTTTTTGGAAGTGGTCATTCTCCTTGGTATTACGCTCTTTGAGACCATTGTACTTGCATGCCTGTGGCTAGGGAAAAGTTGTGCTCATGCACAGCTTGTATTGTTTTGATTTCCTCTCACCATGTTTGTTTTCCTTGGATTTGTGGGGCTCCTTCTGAAAACCCTCACGAGACCTTACTCGTCCTCTTTGGGAGACCTTGAGGTTTAAAGGGCTTGTCGTACGTGCAAAGTGCGATCGAGATTCCTACGACAATGAGTTTTAGATTTATGCTTATCGTAGGTTAGTCTTGTTTTGTTTTCTTAGCGTAAGAATGTTCTTGGGTGCCCTGTGCTTTCATGTCATTCCTACCTAATCTCTTTGCTAGGGACTTGCAAAGGTTTAGCTTGGGGGAGTTGATGTGCTTGATTTAGAGCACATTTATATCCTCTTTTGGTGTCGAGTCTCGTCGTTTCTCATTGATTTTATATGCTTTACACTCTATTTTTACCTTGTTCTTGTCTCCGAGGTGTTTTGAGGTTATTTCAGGTGTTTTCGGAGGTTTCGAGGTGAAATGGATCGAGTTCGAGGCTTAGACATCAAAGTTGAAGAAGAGGCGCATGTTTTAAGACATTCTCAAGCGCTCCAAGTCATTCCCGAAGACTTTGCGAAGGCCGGAAACCATTTGATACTTGATTGAAGCCTCGAAGAGACCAAAAGTGTCCCATTCGGTCGAATGCAAGCTTAGGTTCGATCGAATCCCTAGCTGCAGCCCAAGAACAAATGTTGCACTCTCTGGAAATACCGAATCTTGGCTGATTCGGGCAAACATGCACACATTCGGTCGAATGTGATGTGCCATTCGGGCGAATGAGATCAAGCACAGTAAAGGGCATTTTTGCATACACTCTGGAAACCCCGAATTGCCCTGATTCGGGCGAATGACATAGATTAGGGCGAAGGGAGTACTGGATTCGGGTGAATGGCATTTTAAATCAACGCAGCGTTTTTCTTCGAAGCTTAAAACACATGGATCTTTTTAGGGATTTTAGGGCACCTTTGTACAGCCTATATAAAACACTCATGCTTACTTTGAGAGAAACCCTCTCATCTTAGAACATCATATTTATAGCTTTCTCTTTACTTTCTTTTGCCCTAGTCTTGTATTTCATTTCCTTTCATTCAAGCTTTCAATTTTATGTAAGTTTACTTTCTTTATTGCTTTCTTTACTTTGCTTATCTTTAGTTTGATGTTATTTAATGCAATCTTCTTACTTGCTTAAAATTTTGCTTTGTTTCTTGTTCATTTGTCTTTCATTCTTGTTCTTGTTCTTCCTATTGCTGTGTAGAGTAGTTGATAGATAGGTTATTGTTTTGTTCTTGGTTATTGTCAGTTTTCATCTTGCCCTAATTCTTGTTTTCATGTCTTCCTTCATTATCTTTGTTGTAGTTAGTTTTAATGTGCTAGAGTAGTTCTTTTAGGGGTCTTGGTTTGGTGAAACCTTAGGTTTGGTGAATGTTGTTCATATGCTAGATTAGGGTTGAGGTTTGTTGTGGATTGTTTGCTTGATTTTCGATGGGAATCTTGTCCTGCCATTCTTGATGAGACATAGGGCGATTATCGGTCGTTCGCATGGCTATATGTCACCAACTTCCTCTCGCTATCTAGAGTGTCTCAATCGATCTACGTTCTATCTCCCTTGACCTAGCTTTCATGAGAACATAGAATTAACCTAGGGTGGAGTCTCACCATCCCCGTTTGTTTCATATTGCTTATCATCGTTTGTTTATTGCTTTCGTAGTATAGATTACACACCCTTCATTTACACCACTTTGCCATCTCTACACCTAGCCCTTAACCTTCCTTAGTCTTGTCTTTGTGGTTCAACCCCTTCTTTCCGCTACACTCGTAGTAGTAACATAAAAGGTGATTACAAATATAGTTTTCATAGCTTGGTTTTTAGTGTATAACGACGTGCTAGAAAACTGGTTTTCAATAACCTTTCCCACGATACTAGCTATCTTCTTAAGACTACCTTTGCTCCTATATTCTACTATCATTTAGGTAGTTGGATCCAAACTAGCATGGATGAAATGTTATTTTTATCAGTGGACATTTCAGGAGTCCATGGTTTGATCACAAACGGTGTGTTGTCAAATGAAACACCATTAGACTCATAAGCCTTGTCCCTAAAGTCACTAGATTTCATCCGAACCATGTATAAACCTTTGTCTATCTTGCCGATTTTGTCTATATCAAGGTCCTTCCAAATATGTCTCACAAAACCATCAATAACATGAAGTGGGGGGGTTTACCCCGACCACAAAGCACACAAGAACGGTTTCCCTATATTTAATCTCATCTTCAATGTCAAATAATTCAATTTTGACAAAATGGGGCTTGGAATTAGAGTTACCTTTTGAAGTCAGTGTAGGATGACCCTTTTATGCCTGTTGTGCTACCAAATTCAAGTACCTATCATCGCCATCTTCTATATATACTAAGGAGTCTAAGCTTTGAGCCATGCTCTTCAAATCATGCAGCCCTGCAGCTTTAGAATGGGTTTCGACAGCCATAGCTGTGTTGGCTTGCAATTGGCCCTCCTCAAGCACCATTCTTGCCACATGTTCAGTCATAACCAGATTGCTACTAGTGCCTTGGAGGGTGGCCACCCAATTTGGTGTTAAAATTCATAATACTTCTATATCATAACTATTGCCTATATTTCCATAATAGTTAACTATAACACATAATATATACGCTGTTTTTTATCCATTTAAAATTAAAGGAAAATATTTGTAATTTTTTAATAAATTTATTAAATGAAAAACAGTCGAGTATAATCTAATATTTTACTTGTCTACTATGAATAGTCTCATCTATTGATTAATTTCTAATAATTTTATCTTTAATAAATATATGCTTCCAAAATACCCAGTGGGGGAAGTGAACAATGGGATACAATTAAGGTGGTTAGGGGGTGAGGTTTTGGTACTTCTGAAAATTAGGTATGGCGTGAGCAAATCATCATAGGAAGTGGTAGAAGTTAGGAGGTGCAATGATAGGATTATGCTAGTTAGTATAGTAGTGGGAGAAGAGGTCTTGTCGATCATTAGTGCGCATAGGCCGTAAGTTTGGCTTAATGAGGAAGTTAAATGTGAGTTTGGGGATAACCTAGGTGATCTTATAGATACTATCCCTGCCGATGAAAAAGTTTTTATTGGTGGTGACTTCAATGGACACATAGGTAAGGAGGCAGGTAACTATAACTCATTTTATGGTGAGTTTGGTTTTGGTGTAACAAGACTGGTGAGATCTTGCTTGAGTTTGCGGTGGCTAAGGAGTTGGTTATAGCAAACTCGATCTTTAGAAAGAAAGATGAGCACTTGGTTACATACAAGAGTAATGGGCATGCAACCCAAATTAACTACTGTTTAGTACGGAAGGTTGATTGGAGCTCGCGTTTGGATAGCAAGGTCGTGCTAGGTACAAAGATGCCCACCCAACATAGGTTATTAGTTTTAGTGTTTCATATGAAGAGGAAGATTGCCGAGAAGAAAGTAAAGGTGAGGTAAACGATCATGTGAAAGGAAACTAAAAGGGGATATGGTTTGCGACCGTGTCAAACAAGATCAAGATGTCGGAATACCCGAGTATATTAGACGATGCAAATGAAATGTGGGATACCATGGCGAAAACCATTTGAAAGGTGGCGATAGAGACATTAGGGGTGTCGAGGGGAAAAACTAAGGTGTACAAAGAATCGTTGTGGTGGAACGAAGAAGTGCAAAACAAGATAAACGACAAAAATAGGAGATTCCAGGAGCTCATGGCTTGCACGGAGAAGGATGATAGGACACACAAGAAGGAGAAGTACAAAGAAGCAAAGCGGGCGGCAAAAAAAGCCGTAGTAGAGGAAAAAGATCGCGTTTTGAAGCCTTCTATCAAAAGCTTGAGACCAAAGAGGGGGAGGTGTTTATTTATAAGATGGCAATAGCAAGATCTAGGCGGAAGAAGGACTTAGGGATAGTGAAGTTCATTAAGGATGAAGATAGACGAGTACTCCTTCGACAAGAGGACATCAAGATGAGATGACATTAATATTTTTCCCAATTGCTCAATGACACTAGGGGTATAAAGGAGGAAATTCAACAAACTTTATACTTCCAAAGAACACATGGCCATGGGTCGTTTGTTGATATTACTATGATGGAAGTACGAGAAGCTCTGAAGAAAATGAAGAGACCAAAGGCAGTTGAACCGATAGCATTCCGATTGAGGTATGGAGGGGCTTAGGAGAGGAGAGAATTTAATGGCTTACTAACCTCTTTAATGTCATCTTGAGGTCCAGTAAGATGCCAGAAGAATGGAGGGTTAGCACACTTATCCCAGTGTTTAAATACAAGGGTGATGCACAAGTATGCATGAACTACAGAGCGATCAAGCTTCTAAGCCACACTATGAAACTATGGGAAAGAGTGATGGAGACAAGAATTAGAAGAGAGATGGTAATTAGAGAGAACCAGTTCAGATTCATGCCGGAAAGATCAACCACCGAGGTGATCCATATTTTGAGGAGATTGATGGAAAACTATAGCGAGCGAAAGAAGGATTTGCATCTGATGTTCATTGATATGGAAAAAGCGTACGATAACGAAGCATCATTTGTGATAGCCTCAAGAATGGAGGTATTTCACGAAGGTATATTTAGTTAAATACAAGACATGTATGACAGAGTGACGACTAACACATACAATGGTGGGTATAACAGAGTCTTTCCCAATTAAAGTGGGACTACATTAGGGATTAGCATTAAGTCCTTTCATTTTTATGGTCATTATGGAAGAAATCTCTAATTCCATATGCGAAACCGTACCATGGTGAATGCTTTTCGCCGATTATATAGTTTTGGCCGCAAAAACTAAAGAGGAGACCAATAGTAAATTGGAAGAGTGGAGGGAAGCCTTGGAGGGTAAGGGGTTATGCATAAGTTGTACAAAGACCGAATACATACGATGTAATTTCAGTGGGACATAATCGTTAGGGAAGCCTGATGTGACTATAAGGGGAGAAGTTGTTACGCGTACGTTCAAGTTCAAATATTTGGGTTCGGTGATTCAGAGTAACGGGGAGATTGATGGAGATGTTACTAATCGTATACAAGCGGGTTGGCTTAAATGGCGAGCAGCATCTGGGGTGCTCTGTGATAAAAAGTTTCCAAGGAGATTAAAAGGTAAATTTTACCGCGTTACAATTAGGCCGGCGTTGTTATATGGGACGAATGTTGGCCGGTAGAAAAGGTTTTCGAACAGAAGATGGAAGTAACAAAGATGCGTATGCTGAGGTGAATGTGTGGTAATACCATTATGGATAGGATAAAAAACCAAGAGTTCAGGGAGAAGCTAGAGGGCAGCACCGATCTCCGAAAAGATGCGGGAGAATAGGTGGAGATGGTTTGGGCATGTACACAGAAAAACACATGACGCCCCAGTAAGAAGGATCGAGGGGCAAGTGACAGCTCGATGTTTGTTTCCGTTCATTGCCTTTATTAATCGCTCATTTTTTCTTCTTTACCTCTACACTTATTTTTAGTTATTTGTATGTATTTTATTTAACATATTTGTAAGTTGCAGGTTTCTCACTCTTAAAAGGTCATCCAAGAACGGGGACTCTTTGATCGCACTCTCTGTTATGAGTATGAGTTGTCGTTGTTCTTCCTTCCCCAGACGTTGTTCATAGTTTGTTATGAGCGGGATACACTGGTGGGTATGATGATGATGATGATCATGATGATGAGTAGTATATTCTAAAGGAAAGTGAAAAATATGACTATTATAACTTCCTATAATTATATTAATAATAAAATTTTAAACTTGTAAAATTTCAAATTGATAAAGATAATATATGATTATATCATTGACAAAAATAATAATATTTCTATATTTTCTTTTACTAAAAACTAGGAATATGCGCATGTGTTTCTATAGAATATATAATAAAGGTTTGGATTATTATATATATAATAATCTTAAAGGTGTGAAAGAGTGGAAGGTTAAATTATTCTCAATAACTTTATATTCCTATATTAAGTTGTATAATTTGTAACACCCCAAAATTTTGGGTAAGCTTTATAATTTAGTTTATCATGTATGGTACTCCGTAATAAATATAAATTACATTTAACTAAAAATATTATTTAATTTTATAGTGGTAAACTTAATATAATAGTCTCATATTCCCATTTAGTTTAGGGGTTAACTAAATTTAATATTAGTAGACAACAAATAACTGATAATGGTCTATGATTAGGAAGTGTAGTTTTTATATACTACTTAGTACATAAATTGAAAAGTCTTATAAATTATTAGACATAATAACTTAAATTATGGTGATTAATTCAATTATAAAATAAAACTTTTAATTTCATATTTCCCTTTAATACTCCTATTTAATTAAAATAAAATTTAAAATTAATTTTATTAATAATATCATGCTAAAAGACTCTTTATCTTCATATTAAACATGATTGATTATAAGAATATGATAGGGGTTATATTAATAGTGGTACATCACGTTTGGTTCTCTAGAAAAACAAAAAAAACTTTTTTATTTCTTTTTCTTACTATCACAATTCACAAATAGTAAATTACTACTATGGTTATTTGTGTAATATAGAAATTCATATATTCTTCATCTCTTAATTTTATATCAACTAAGAAATAGTCAAGATTGGAAAAAAACTACATTTTAGGGTTTTATACTTTGGTTGAAGAAATTATTGGTACAGGGAAGGAAATTATTTTCTAAGACTATTATTTACAAATTCTTTATATCTTCTCTGATTAGAGCTCATACAATGGTAACAAGTTTTTCCTCTCTTATTTTAATTCACATATACTATTGTTTTTAATTATTTTGTGTAATATTTAAATATGTAAAAGAAAATAAAAGCTAGTTTTTATTATTTGAGAGACCAAATAATCCTTGTTAAATTAGTCTTATGTTATTGTGTGCTATAGTATAAACTAAATGAACTATGTAATTTAATTTTCAATGGTTTATGCATCTACTAGTTTATTAGTAGTTTAGGGGTGATTAAAATGTAAATCTAGTAATTTTAATTTGTTAAATGACCTATTTTATTATTTAGATTAATTTAATTGTTATTATTTTAAAAAGATTTGTACTGGCAGCGAGTTGGTGTTATTTTTAATATTATGAGAACAATTAGTGTATTTGTTTTTTTTGTATTCCACTTTGTTGTGCATGTAGTAATCTTATAAAAAAAAACATTATCAATTGTAGTAAAGATAAGTAATTGTAATGTTAAATAATAAAAATAATAATAATTATTATTATTAGTACCATGCGTGAACAGTAGTTTACATATAACAATTTTAGAATTAAAATGGGCCTAGCTTTATCCTCCCACTTAATTTTAATAGGATTATAAACCAAATGTACTATCATTTATTTATCTATTATTATTATTATTGAAATGTGTTTTTGAACAACAAAATAAAAATAAAGGGGTTGCATGTTACAACCGAAATAGTAGAATTGTACATTGCTTAAGAAATAATTATTATTTAGTATCCTTTTCTTTCTATTTTTTTATGGTCATTATGATTTTAAGACTTAATTGTTAATTCAGACATTTTGTATGATTAGAGTTTAAGACTTATGTTCTCAGTTAATTGCTGTTTTTGAACATAATTTTCAAATGTATTGATAATCTTTAAGATGTTAGGAGTGTTGTTGACAAGGATGTACTTTTGAATAAAATAACACTTTCATTAGTACCTCTTTTCCAAGAGTTAGTAATAGGGTTGACTTTTGTTGACTAAGTCAATTTTAGAGTTGACTTTATTCCCAAACTCAGACATTACTCATAACAATAGTTTTGGTATTTATATAAAAATTGGAATTTATCAGTTGAAATTTTATGTTTTAAATAAAATAAATAAATTTATTTGATAAAGTATATTTGTGTTAAGTATTTTGATGATGGTTCTGAGTGTAAGGCCTATTCTGGCATCTCATGAACGTTTGTTATTGCTATGTTATACCATTGCCTATCCCTATTCTATGATTATAATTGTTATAAGTTCATTGATTACTGACGTGTATGCGTCGTTGTTTCTTCGTGACTTTCTATGATGTTTCTGCTATGATACATGTGGCTATGGTCATTATGTTGAGCAGCAGGAGGATCATAGTTTGACATAAAAGGTGTAGGAGCTTCTTTGCATTGCATTGGGGGGGAAAGAGCGGAGTACAATGATAACACTCATTTCCTTAGCGGCCAACGCTTTGTAGTTTTTACATTACTTGTAAAGCTTCTTTTTGGGTTGTATATGTCTTTTGTATAGAGTCACGTGACTCCTTGTATTATTCATAGTTCCGCTGCGTAGTTTTGTATGTATGTCTACATATTTACTTCTTTTGTAGCCGTTAAAACCGATGCGTCAACACTGGAACCACGGTCCGTAATGGAGTTGATGATTTGACGGTCCGTCGTGACATACTCTTGAAAGGCATTGAATGCTGTAGATTAGTTTAAGTTGTTAATCCTCTGTTTATATTTGTCACATGCTCAGTTTTCAGCAGAAATGCTGCCGAAATTTTCACTCACCTTCTATTTAAAGTTAATCTTTAATGTTTATCGAATTCCTTTTTCTTTTCCTTTTTATGTAACACCCGAATTCCCTCTCGTCTTTTACGATTTTGGTTTCGTTTAAGGGGTCGGGAATTCAGGGGTGTTACAAATCCACTCATAAACCCAAAGAAGGTTCACTACTAAAACCAATTGGTAATAGTAGGAGTTATTCCTTGAGTATATAAAGTGATGCATACTCTTCTCTTTCTCCGATGTGGGACAACTCACATGTGGGTAACACATGGGCACTTCAACACTCCCCCTCACATGTGAGTGTCCTTAGAATTCTAGCCGACCAAAAGGGTTACAAACCTATTGGGAATGAACATCCAATTAAAGGCCCCTTAACCAGTGGTAAGATTAAATGCCCAGTATAAAGGCCCAACAAAAAACCGGGCTCTGATACCATGATAGAATTTAGAAAATGGGCTTGGGCAACCCAAACAAGGAGGAGAAGAAGTAATCCATTCATAAAACCAAAGAAGGTTCACTACTAAAACCAATTGGTAATAGTAGGAGTTATTCCTTGAGTATATAAAGTGATGCATACTCTTCTCTTTCTCCGATGTGGGACAACTCACATGTGGGTAACACATGGGTACTTCAACAGAGCATCACGCCTAGAATTGATATCAAGATCCAACAAAATCTTCTTGTTACTATGATCGATAAATGGTGATTTCCGATGATCAAGATTGCATTTGGTGTATGTTAAGCAAAGGTTTAAACTTGTCATATATAATATGGTTTTCTACTACAAACTTGTAACTTTATTTTATTGTTTATTTATAAAATTAAAGTCACATTTCTAACAACAAAAATATGATAATTATCATTATTTTTGTATTTATAATGTACCAGTGCAAATGTTTGGAGAATTACTATAATTTTTTATTTTGCATGATAAAATAAAATACAATCGGTAATAGAATTCTTACAGCAACTACACATAGACTTAACACTTAATCACAATAATTGTTTACTAAAGAAAATAACATAACAGTTGTAGGATGTGTTTCATAACAATATAAACATAATATTTTTAATTGAATCCATATATATGAGATTTGTTAACGGCAGCAGCACGATTGTGGGTCATTACATATTCCGATTCTGTAATGCCTCTGTTTGCAATGATTAGTACAATCCAGGTCACCACATGCGAGCCGACCGGGATGAATATAATGAGTAGCAAATGATAAATCATATCTTACACAATTTGGGGTAGCAACACCCAGTGAACCTGATCATCAAACATTAGGACGTACGTGTGAGAATTATGTAACAACAATAATCGAATTGTTTAGTTGTATTTTTTTTTTTAAATGACTGTTTAGTTGTATTTTATTCCTGAGTATATAATACTTGTAGTGCAAGCTTCATATATCAAAATAATTACTTTTATAAAAAGGAAAAATTACGAATAATCCAAACTATTTACGATTTTCCTATTATAATCCCACTTATTGATTAACAATGAATAATCCAACTTTGATGGGCATTTTCCTAGAGTAAACCCGGTGAACAGATGACTTGCTATAGCAAGTTTTATTTTTCAAAAAAAAAAAGTCGAAAAAAATGTTAAATAATGTTCATAAAAATTTATGATTTTTTTTATTATTTAGACTTTTTATGTAAATTTTTAAAATTATTTTCTAATTTTAAATTAATATTTAATTTATTTTTTTGGTGAATTACCTACTATAGCAGGTCATCGATCACCCAAGTTTACTCTAGAAAAATACCCTTCAAAGTTGAGATTATTCATAATCAGTTAATAGGTAGGATTATTGTAGGAAAATCATAAATAGATTGGATTATTCTAGGTAATTTTTTTTTATAAAAATTGATATTATCCTAATTCTACTAGTACACGAATCAATACAATAAAGAATATAAAATATAGTAACTAAGCTAGACATATACAATGAAAAGTTGATACATTAGATTGTAAATAACACTAGCAAATCTTAATATTATTGGAAACAAACATGCACTTATTTGTTAAATTTTATCTTTTTATACCATTAATATTTTCAGGAAAAAATAAAAAATAAACTTACAACACTTGTTATTGATATTAATTATTTCTTCAGTAGCATGTTTTATAAATCACAAAAATTATTCAAAGCAGTTGAAAATGACAAATGACGATTTTTTAGAGCTTTTAAAATGTATGAATTAGAAGTTGATATGACTGATTGCATACTTTATTTTACTAAATAAATTAGAAGTCTAATTAATTTAAAGGATCCTATTACATCAATTTTATATACGATAAACTAAAAATGTTTGGTAATGACTAATAACAGTATCTTAGAGTCTTGCTAAATGTACACAACCTTACCTTTGTTAGGTCAAACAAAGAGGTGGATTTGAATAGACAATTAGTAGCAAATATTGAGTGCACATAAATTTTGATTTAGCAATTATCAACAAAAAAGTAGAAAGATAAATTATTATAGAGTAAATAAGTAGGAGACGAAGAATTAAATAATTGAGCAAGTATATTGAATATTAAGTACTTAGTTAATTAAAGCTATACCAGGAGAAGAATAAATAAGGAGGACCAATATGATAAAGATAAACTTAGATGATTTCATCTTGAGAATTTGGAGATTGTAATTAAACAAATACTGAAACTTAATTATAAGACTTCTATTAAATTGTAGTTGTACTCGAACTTTATAGTGTTTACTTCATTCAGAAACTACCAGCTCATATTCTTTATTTTTTAATTGAATTCCCAATTTTGACTTGTAATATGAAGTATTGCATGGGAGTGGGACACAATAAATTTATTCTCTAACAACGTTAAAGTCTTAAAGTGAATAGTTTTTCTTGCAATTATCAAATTAAATTTTTCACCTTTTAGTTATGAAAGTTCCGTCTTTGTTCACACAAATTCAAAAAATGATGATTTTATGATAAGATCATCATGATTACTAATGGGTTGATCTTATGTAAACTTATTATTATAAAGTGATCATTAGCTTATAACTTAAAAGTAATTAATTACAATCTTAGAGTGACTAATTTTAACCTTAAAATGATTGCTTACTGTTTAATCTTATCACTTTTCGTATTGTTAATATATTGATCACTTAAAATCTTAAAGTAATTACGTCATAATAATTAATTATACTTTTAGAGTGAATATATCGTATTATAGTAGTCATTTTTTATTTTATTCAAGTGATCATTTATAATTTAAAAATGATCCATTAAATAATAAATTGATGAATTAGAAAATTGGATTCATGGACTCATTTCATGATTATGTGTTTTTATAACCTCTTTTGTTAATTATAGTAGTATCGTCTTATTTTGCTGTTACTTTATTGACCTATTTTCGCATTTTGTTTTTTTTTTTTTTTAATTAAAGTTTTGATTCTTTTGCTGTAAATCATTCTTACACAAAATCAAAAATTAAATTCAACTCATTAGAGTATGGGTATCATGGATGATAGATTTAATATTCACCGATTCTTGTAAGAGACTATCACTACAATTGGAGTGGTCCAAAAAGGAAAATATAGAGTAAGTTTTACCATAGGCATTAAGAATATTGTAACTAAACATTTAGAATATTGTACATACTTAAGTACTTACCCCGTGGACATTAATTATATAGTAACACAAATTCTTACTTGAAACCGTCTTTTGTAAATACGGCTCTTAAAAGCCCAGTCCAATTCTAAATATATATTGTTATAACTTTAATATAGATTTGGGCTGGACTTTTGAGAGTCTTTACAAAAAGACTTGTCTCTCAAGAGAGCACCTGATATTAGGGGTGTTCATAATAACCCAATCCGAAAATAGAGGATTTTATGATAAGATCATCATGATTACTATTGGGTTGATCCTATGTAAACTTATTATTATAAAGTGATCATTAGCTTATAACTTGAAAGTAGTTACTTACAATCTTAGAATGACTAATTATAACCTTAAAATTTAATGATTACTTACCGTTTAAACTTATCACTTTTCGTATTGTTAATATATTGATCACTTAACACTACAACAAATTTAACTTTTTGCGACATTGATTTAGTGACATTAAAAAATTGCCACTGATTCATATTTTTAGTGTAATAATCACTGATTTTTATTTTAGTTCCACCATAAAATGATTTAGCGACACTTAATTTGGTCTTTAGTGATATATGTTTTGTTTTGGGGCTATCATCAACCAAAGGTTGATGATAAGCCCAAAATTTCTTTGTTTTAAGCTGTTTTAATATTATTAGAATAAAGTTTTGTTCTCTCCCTATTGGAGAGTTGTTCTACCCATTTATTGGGTTGATTCTACCCATATATTACGTTTTGATCTCACTCTTCGTGAGAGTTTGGGGATATGAATTTTGGTCTATAGTTGATTGTTGGTAGAGATTAATGTGATAATGCAGTAAAACTAAAATTGCAATTATCATCAACTACATCTAATTCAATTCTATCTCAAGATTGCAACTGATCGAAGGATCCCCTCGTAGAAGGTTGTGTTAAAATACGATATGGAAGAGGATATTCAGAATAGTCAGATCTTATACACAACGATCGTAGTTTTGTTAATTTTGAATTATATTTGATTAAAGTTGATACGTACTTGCAAATTTTTATCTCTGACGTAAATGTCGTATAACACTTTATTTATGAATCAGGATAAATATAATCATAGTTTGTGAATAAGATTAAAATTTATAAATTGCTATGAATATGCCGATCATTTTCACATAAAAGTACAATTTCATATATAGAGATTGTGTATTTGACTAAAATGTCATATTATCAATATGGAAACAAGAAATTTAGCTGGCTGGGTTTAGCAACAGTTTTTGACTACGAACTCCAAAGGTCATTTTATCGATATGGAAACAAGAAACACGGGAGGAACGACTTGAGTTGACGGTCGTCTTGAGCATAACTCGGATAGGAAGACATGATGTTGTCATTATGCTTTCTTAATTTGAATAATATAAAAGTGTGATGTAAAGCCATTGCTATATACTCCCTTCAATTCATTTTAATTGTTCTATTTGCTTTTTCACATTATTTATCAATTTATTTTAATTAGCATTTTATTATTAATCTATAAGTTAAAATATAGTCATGTGAGATCTTGTTTGATTCGTCTCAATGCAAGGATTATTAATATCAACTTTTCATAATTTTTATTTAAGTATAATTAGTGATATAAGAGTAAAAATATTACCTCGAAAAATGTGAAAAAGCAAATAAGACAATTAAAATGAATTAGAGGGAGTATTATATAATGGACTATATACTAGTTTGAGCTAATAATTACACATTATGATATAATTTTCAAGAAAACTTCAATCGTAAAATTTACGTTGGATTCACCATTTAATGGGTTATTTGCTATATTGTAACGCTAAAAAAAGCCTTCATATCGACTCACATTTTTTAATAACACTAAAATAGTCGGAAATTTCTGACAGAATTTATGACATGTTAGTCGGAAATTCTAATTGGTCTCCTACTATTTGCATTTTAGAAGGAAATTATGGCTGTATTTTACTACTAAACTATGGAAAGTTTTTGGAATTCTACGGAATAATTTTGGATTAGCTAATTTTCAATCGAAAATTTATTAGATGGCTAAAAAGTCAAAATTCAGTTGCAAATTAGTCAGAATAAAAAATACTAGCTTAAAAAAGCTTGGTAAATTTAAAGGATATATTGTGTAGCGACCTATATTTATGGTGCTTTTTCTTGATATAATTAATATCATATTTTATTATATTAATTTTATTTAAATTGTAGCGCTTATTATATTAGTAGTGAAAATTTATTTCTATCTATTTCATTCGTTTCACATATTTTTATAAAAAGGATAATGCAATGTGGGCTTGGATAAGCTTGTAATAGTTGATGTTAGGGACGTCGCATCAGGCCCGTTGAAGGCCCTGTGCAAGCAGCCCAGTAGCACAGGGCCCCCAAAATTTTGAGGCCCAATCTTTCATCCTTCTATTCTCTAGATTTTTACATTTCCTTTAATACTCTCTAAATCTTCAATCTTCCTCTAAATTTTTCCTACTTTCTTAATTAATTTTTTTGTTTTTTCCAAAAATTTTCAATATTCCAAATTAAAATTATACCTTCGATTCTTCGTCTCTTCGAATCCTCCATTACAACGGGCATGAAATTAAGTTCAATGGGAAAATTAATTTCGTGTTTTCTACAATTAAACCCCTTAATTTTCGTTTATCAAACGGCTAACTTTTTTGCTGTTTATAAATTTTGTTTTAATGTCCTATCTTTTTCAGATTTAAGAATTAAAAAAAAATTATAGTGATAATAAAAATTGGGTATAACCGTACAAGGGTTAACAAGAATTCAAGATTATCAAGAAGAGCAAAGGAAAGAGATTAAAGGGTCAATTGTCAATTATGGATTTACGGTGAATTGTATTAGGATATTAAACATATTATTTATCATTTAAATAAAGTTGTTTGAGTATGTTTTTCGTTTAAGCATAATATTTTTTTATTAGGGCCCAATTTCAAAGTTTAGAACAGGGCCCCCAAAATGATTAAGACGGCCCTGCGTCGCATTGTAGATAACTTACTCAAAGAATCAGCGACATAGGTCAAGGCCAAAGCATAATATTTTGTGTCTCTAAATAATTTCTGGAGATGAATGCAAGAAAAATATTTTTAGGGCAATATCGTGTATGACATATGTTTTCACCAGCGAAGAAAGAGTCGTATTGCAAATTTATTTGGGGCCTTTAAAATGAAGAGTATGAATGGCAACATTCTTAAAATTTTTATGTGCAAGCATTGTAATTTGTACTTATATTTTTTTGAGTTTTATGTAGATATCATTAGACTCTCCTTATCATTGATCTACATCCCGACAAAAAGTCTTTATATGTAACTCATTGGCTTGAGAATTGACTTATCTTTAAGTATGTTTATAGCCAAGAGAGGAACTCCCTTAACTAATCCTTTGTGTGTTAGCTCATATATTGTATGCACATTGGTGTGACTAAGTCTTCTGTGCCAAAGCTTTGAATCGTTAGTCAAAGATTTCAGACACTTCAAAATTTTATATTGCAATTACATAAAGCATGCACATACATTATTATATCTTAAAGGAGTTATAGATATATCACCTATATTTGTATTTTTGACTACACATTTTTCATTATAAAAGATAACATAGTTTTTTTATTACATATTTAAGAGGAAGTAGCAAACTGAACATTTATACACGAACTAAATAAAAGTTATCAATAGATTTGGATGAGTCTTTGCCTACCTCTCTAATACCCAAAAGTTTGCATTTACCTTTATCACCAAGAGTTATTTAGCCATTGCATATTTCTTTGATCTTCAAAAAGAGAGATGCTTTTCCACTCATGTGTCTTGAGCATCGTTCAATATCGAATTTTGATTTTCCTACAATATAGAAAATCAACCTTTTGTCATGAACCAAGTGGCCAACTTTAGTGTGTAATTGGGATAAACCATGTTTGGCGTCTTTGATTACTTTTTGTACCCATATTTGCATTACCATCTTAGTTGCATTACCATCTTAGTTGGATATGAAAATCAACCTTTTTTTATTATACTTTATGACCCGTTAGGTCAATTCAACTATAAATATAACAATCGTATATAAAAATATAAAAAAAAAGTGGTAAAATATTTTTTACAACCAATTAATATAATTATCCAACCCGGCCTGACCCGACCCTTTACACAAAGGCCTGTTAATGACCCGCCCCATTATTGACCTGACCCACTAATGACCCATTAAAATGTGACCCGACCCTTGACCCATTGGGTCGACCCGCCCCATTGAACACCTCTAATAAGGACATGAAAATTTTAGATGCCATCTTTGAAATAATAAGAGCAAGCGATTGGTTGTACGATCTTTGAAACAATAAGGTGGTATGGTTTCTTTTAACATGGATGAAAACTATTGTAAACCTATTCCATTTTTATTTGGTGATACCGCTTTATGTCTGAACATGTTTTGAAACTTAGACTCAAAGTTATTATATTTGTCTTAGCTGTTGCGCTGTTTTTCAGACTTCGATTACAAAGTCTTGAATTCTCTTTCAAAAGCGTTATTCTTACATTGTATTCCTAAGACATCTTGTTTTACACTACTATCAGACATTTAAGTCATTGTTTTTCTTAACTATATCGTCACTACCTTGTATATGATTATGTGAAATCTTGTCTAGCAAACTATTCTAAGATGTTAATACTTTTTCATTTTCTAACATCATATAAGGTGTTTTCGAATACTTCTTTATGGCACAAGTTAAGGAGTACTAGAGTTACCTCTTTGGGAGAGTCGTTTTCCTCTTCCTCATTAGCTATCAAACACAAATGTGCTTATCCATCCTCATTTTAAAATTAAATTGATCTTTGACTTCGAGTCACTTAATTTTACATCCATAGTTTGTTTGATTTTGTCCCTTTTGAAATAATCCTTCTTTTTCTTAGGACATTCTTTCAGTAAATGATTTGTTAAACCACATTCGAAACAAGTTAGTTTATTAGCTAGATTTGTTTTGAGAAGAAAATTTACCTTTATAATAATTTTGTTTTGATAAATGAGAATATGATATTGAACAAAGCATAATAAAAACACTGATATAGATGACACCAAGATCACCGACACAAAAAAACCCCTTAAGAGCGAGAAAAGCAATAATAACAAAGCCCGACGCTATAACAGGCCGCCCAAACCACATAGGAGCTGACTGTGTCTATCGTGCAATACAAAAACAACAACATCACCATAACAACCTATTCCACTTAGAGACACTAAGACACTATACTAACATAAACCTAAGCTAAAATTTATCCCACAAAGGAACACAAAAACTCGCTTGCATTCCCATCAGCACAACATGAGTTGAAAACCAAACAACAAAACACAACATGCATCAGCTTTGGCAGGCCACCAAACCAATTGGAAAATCAAGTAGACAACAACTACTTCAGGCATAACACACCACCTAAGAAAATCGACAGCACACCACTGTACATAGGAGATCACTAGCAGCCACAAAGAGAATACTACCCATTAGAGAAAGGCCCAATCACCAAATTTACCTCTACAGCTTTTTCTTGATTTGAAAATTTTTAATTTCTTCTTCATTCTTATGATGTGTTCTAATCCTCTTGTTATGAGTGCAAATGAATCTTCTACATCTTCACTATCATTTAATTAGGTGATGATTATTCTACGTTCTTAGAATGGAGGACAAGGTTCTTCCTAGAAGAGGTTACATCATTCTCGGCTTCATCATGAAGTGTTAGCTTCATAGGTAATAACATTTCCTAGAAGATCATACAGAGATGGGATTCTAAGATTTTGAGCTTTTTCAATAGCAGTGACTTTTGTACCCCATTTCGATCGAGGAAGAAATCTTAGCACTTTTCTTACCTTCACTGCAATAGAAAAAGTTTTAACAAAAAATTCAAACTATTAGTAATCAAAGTAAAACTTAAACATCTCATTTATATTTTCATTAGGCTGCATTTTATACATCTCATATTGTTGCATTAGGATGTTGATCTTAGTTTCATTCGCTCGACTTGTACCTTTATTTGTAACGATGATTGTCCCATATTGCTTTTACATATTAAAATAGCTTCCAAGTTAGATTGATTGAATTCTAATTTGAACATTGGAACATTTTTGCCGCTTAAATTTTTTTTAATTGATATTTTTGGACCATTGTTAATCATTTAGCAATAACTCCATGTCTTGATCAATGACAAACATAATCATCAAAGTCTTCGAATAAGACAAAATTTGTGTCATTTATATCCCCATTATAGTGTCGAGTCTCGTCGTTTCTCATTGGTTATATGTGTTTTCCACTCAATTTTACCTTTGCTCTTGTCTCCATGGTGTTTTAAAGTTATTTCAAGTACTTTTGGAGATTTCGAGGTGAACTAGATCGAGTTTGAGGCTTAGACATCATAATCGAAGAAGAGACAAAAGTATCGAGGCCCTCCCGAGTGCCCCAAGACATTCTCAAAAGCATCACAAAGCCCGGAGGTCATATGATGCTTGGTTTTTAGTAATAACGACGTGCTTAGAAACCGGCTATCAAAAACATGGGTGGCCTTGAGTATGAAAGACCATGAGTGAATAAACCTTATCTTATAGGATCCCTTGAACTCACAAGATTATTAATCTTAAATGTGAAACCAAGCTCTGATACCAATTGAAGGAATAATATGAGTAAAATAACTCTCTCGGGAGGTGAATAGAAAATTTGTAGATTCTTATGTTAGCTTATTGATGTCATTTTAAAAGCTTTAGAAGTATGCATTTATAATGTTTATCAGAATTTTTTTTGCTTATTTTTGTATTTTTCATGTAAATGAAATAAAAAAATAAATTGTTGACAAAAGACAATAAATTGTAATCGAGGTTTAGCTACAAATAGGCTAGTCCTTACTTATGGGTTCTTATAACCCGTAGGATTTAAACCCCTTTTTTTATTAACTTCATAAAACCTTAGATCACTAAAAAAGATCTCACTATCTTTGAACACACCCTATTCTTCCCCTGAAGAATTATTAACAAATCACCTTATTAATATAAAAAAAGGAAATTATTAATGGTACCCTTCAGTTTTTGGAAATTAATTAATTGTACCCCTAAGATTTTTTTATTATCAATGGAACCCTTGTATTATTGAGCGTTTTACAACCGTAACCTTTTTAAATTTTTCTGTCCAAAATCGTTCAAAACCGTTAACTTTATTTTATGTTTTGAATTGAAAAATTAAAGAAAAAAAGTTAGTGGTGTTGGACGATTTTAGATGGAAAACGTTTGAAAAGGTTACAGTTATAAAACGCTTAATAGTACGAGACTATCATTGATAATAAAAATATAGAAATTTTGCTCAAAATAATCGCAACTATTACCCATTGGCCAAAAATAATCCCAACTATCAATTATTTTTTAATAATCCCAAGTATCCTTCCAATTTGTTTAAATTAACATCCCCCCCCCCCCCCCCCAACATGGTGACCAGCTGTTGCAGGTGCCATTCCCCTTTATTTTTTTTACCTTTTTTTACTCAACTCTTCAAAAAAACACATTCTCCTTCATTTTCATTACACTCCTTCTTCTTCTTCCCCATTCTTCCTCCACTTTTGAACCCTAAAATCATCAAAAAAAAAAAAAAAAAAACCAAATAAATAGTAAACCTCCATAAGCTTCAAATTCCTATAACATATGATATTCATCCTAGGGGTGCACTTTATGGAGGAAGCTTGACATGCTACAATGGTCTTCCTGCGCAACGGAGAATTGCAAAATGAGGTAGTAGGCTGAAAACAAATTCTTTGATTGTGTTAATTGGCCGGTAAGTGCTCCAATTTTTGAAAATTTTTTCAATTTCATTTTTCACCAAAAATAAAGTATATCTGATTTAGTATTTGTATGGTTGTGATAGGATACCAATTGTATGTTTTTTAAGTGGGAACATGATGTTGACAAATCAACTAACGAGATTGACAAGCATGAACAATTAGAAGTTGAAATTAGAGCTTTAGTTGACAAAATTCAGAAATTAAAACACAAGAAATGAATAATATAGAAGAGGTTGTTAACTCACTTAAAGTGGAAAATGCAAAGCTCAATGGCACAGTGAAGGCTTTAGGAATTATGCTTTTGTTCTCTTGGTTCATATGTTTTGTGATTGCATTTCTTCTTACTTAGCAATGTCTTAAAATTCATTATTGAAGAAGATGAAGTATGTTCAATGTAATTGGAACCAATGTACTAATTTGGAACTAGTATTAAGAAGTAATGAGTAATTGGAAGCAATGTGATTGGAAATAATTTTGAATAATATAATTGGAAGTAATTTAGTATTGAATGAAGCAATGTAATTGGAAGTAATTTTGAGCAATATGTGAGCACATATCAATGCACAAATCAGTGCACATATCAGTGCATATAAATAGCAGCATAGTGCACAAATAAGTGCACATATCAAGGCATATATCAGTGCACATACACACCCAAATAGGCACATCAAAACTGCAGCACAGAGCACATATTTCAAATATGTGCTCTGTGCTGCAGTTTTGATGTGCCTATTTGGGTGTGTATATAAACAGCAGCCCAACACATATCATGACACATATTTGTGCATCAAAACAGCAGCCCAGCAGCACATATCAGTGCACATATGTGTGCATCAAAATAGCAGCCTAGTAGCACATATATATGTTTGCATCAAAATCGCAGCCCAACAATACACAAAAGCATAAATTTGACCATGAATTCATACATTTCATTACTATCATCTAAATTATTACATAGTTCATGGATTCATACATTTCAAACTATCATCAAAATTACCTAGTTATACATTTCATTACTACCCTTAATGGATTCATACATTTCATTACTATCATCAAAATTACATAGTTCATTGATTCATACATACTAGCTAGCTTTACAATCACTATAGTGCGTGGATTCAAACATATTAATTATCCTTCAATACTGATGAGGTTGATTCTTGAGTAGTGCAAATGCGCAAAATCAACAACTACTATCATCCAAAACCAATAGATTACAAAATAAATAAATAAAGGGTTTTTTATGAAAAACAGCCTCAAAGTTTACCCTTTTTATGAATTACAGCCTCAAAGTTTTTTTTTTATGAATTACAGCCTCAAACTTTTAAAAGTGACCAGTATTACGGCCAAGTTACCGTTGACCACCATTTCAACCGTTGACCAACCCTTCTTCCCGGTTACTAACCCTTTTCCTCCTTCTTCTTCATCCTCTTCCTCCTTCTTCTTCATCTTCTTCATCCTCTTCTTCCTTCTTCTTCATCTTCTTCATCTTCTTCATCCTCCTCATCCCATTTCAAATAAAATTTCTGGGTTTATTTTTAAAATTGACCCAAATCTTCCTTCTTCTTCATCTTCTTCATCCTCCTCATCCTTCTCCATCCTCCATTAATCTTCAAAGTCACCATTAATCTTCAACCCAATTTCTCTCCAATGTCCAAACCCTAAATTTCTTTCCACCAACAAAGATCTCACTCAATAATTCAACCAGCAAAGATCCACTAAATATTACTCCTCCAATTATGAGATCAATCAAATGGGTAATCAGCAAAAAGAAAAAATAAATAAATTTCAGTACAAAGAAACTGATTTTACAGAAATTACAGTAGCATACAAACAGAAAAATAAAAAATAAAAAAAAAAACTTCAAAAAAAGACCAAACAACAATAACCCATTACCCATAACACAGATCTTACAGTAAATTCAAAATCTAATTCAAATAATAAAGAAAAAACAGCTGAATTTTGCTAAAAGAATGGAGAATTTAGAGAAAAAGTGGTACCTTTAATTGGATCTGCAAAGAATAAAGCAATTAAAGATTATAAATCATGCTACTAACATTATTCTCCCTAGCTTGAGAGAGTTGAAAATGGAAGATACTAGTGACTGTGTGGATGCTGTATTACAGAGGAGAGTGGTATAATAAAGATTAGGATTCTTGGTTGTACTAAACTACAATATTTATTTTATTTTATTTTTATTTACAAGTTGATAAACATGAATTGGGTATTGCCTATTGTTGATTATGCTGAGCGTATGATAGAAGCAAAATTGAACTTCTGAATTTGTGGGGTGATTATGTTTCAATTTCAATTTGGGTTTTGGCACTTTTAATTATGCTGAATGTATGATGAAATCATGATTGAATTTTTGAATTTGTTGGTGTGTATGTTTAGTTTCAATTTGGGTTTTGGCTATTTTTGCTAATGTTGAATGTATGAATCAGTGGGTATTGTTTCAATTTTATTGGGTGTTGTAACTGTTGCCTTTTGTAAAGATATGATGAACTAAAAACCCAGAAAGTTAAAGATAAATGGACTGAAAATTTGATGAAATTTAAATACCCAGAAAGTTCATCCCTTCCAATTTGGTATTCTTTCATTAAGGTTTTAAAAAGGGGAATGAAATCTAGGGTTAAAATTGGGCCTTTGAAAATTAATGGAGGATAAAAAGGATGAAGATGATGGAGAAGAAGGGAGAAGAAGGAGGAAGAAGATGAAGAAGTGGAGGGGATGAAGAATTAAATTAAAAAAAAGAAAAACAAAAAAAAACAAAAAGATTTGGGTCAATTTTAAAAATAAACCCAGAAATTTTATTTGAAATGGGATGAGGAGGATGAAGAAGATGAAGAAGAAGGAAGAAGAGGATGAAGAAGATGAAGAAGAAGGAGGAAGAGGATGAAGAAGAAGGAGGAAAAGGGTTAGTAACCGGGAAGAAGGGTTGGTCAACGGTTGAAATGGTGGTCAACGGTAACTTGGCCGTAATACTGGTCACTTTTAAAAGTTTGAGGCTGTAATTCATAAAAAAAAAACTTTGAGGCTGTAATTCATAAAAAGGGTAAACTTTGAGGCTGTTTTTCATAAAAAACCCATAAATAAATGCATCTAAATCACTAAGGAGAAATCGAAATTACCATGGAAGGAACCGAAATTGCGAAGCAGCTTCCAATTTGAGATGTGCGGATGATCTTCTTCTCTTTCGAATGATGTTCTTTGCCTTCAACCAAAAATTTTAGGGTACAACAACGGAGGAAGAATGGGGAAGAAGAAGGAGTGTAATGAAAATGAAGGTGTAGTTAGGGTACAACAATAGAAGATGGTGAGGTCAAGTGTAAGGGATTTAATGAAAAAGAAGAAGAACGTATGTTTTTTTGAAGAATAGAGTAAAAAAAAGGTAAAAAAAGGGGAAGGGCAACTGCAAAGGTGGTCACTGGGTTTTTTGATCAAATTTGAAGGATAGTTGGGATTTTTATAAAATAATTAATAGTTGGGATTATTTTTGGCCAACGATTGATAGTTGGTAGTTGGGATTATTTTAAACAAATTTTCCTAAAAGAAACTTAGGGGTACCATTGATAAAGTGCCAAAACACAAGATTACCATTGATAATTTCCCATAAAAAATAAGCATGCATTCTCACAATAACGAAAGACAAAAACTTTAAAAGCATTTAGACAAGAAGCTAAAATAAAACAAAAGACTATTATTAATTTGCTATAATTATATTAATCATAAAATTTTTAACGTGTAAAATTTCAAATTGATAAAGATAAATATGATTATATTATTGTTAAAAATAGGAAAATTTACCAATAATAATCCAACATATTCGTGATTTTCCTACAATAATTCCATCTGTTGATTAACCATGAATAATCCAACTTTGAGGGGTGTTTTACTAGAGTAAACCCGGTGACCGGATGACTTGTTATAGCAAGTTTTATTTATTTAAAAAACAGATAAATTAAAATGTCGAAAACGATATTAAAAAATTGTTTAAAAAAATTTATGACTTTTTTATTATTTAGAATTTTTAATGTAAAATTTCAAAAAATTTCTCTTATTTTAAATTAATTTTTATTTTCCTTTTTTTTGGGAATTACATACTATATCAGGTTATCGGGTTACCCAAGTTAACTCTAGGCAAATATCCCTTAAAGTTGGGATTATTTATGGTTAATCAATAGGTGTGATTATTGTAGGAAAATCACGAATAGGAAAATCACAAATATCCCTTAAATTTTCCTTAAAAAATAATAATATTTCTATTTTTTTTTTTGGGAAATTCCACGTGGTAACCCTAAGGTTTTGGGTTTTCCACGTGGTACCCAAAACTTTATAAAAAATCCATGCGGTAAATATGAGGTTTACGTAATTGTTTCACCGTCACCTTTTTGCACATAAAAACGTTAGTAAACGTTAATATTTTGGGGGAAAATGTTGAAACTGGTGACATTTGAAATGCCATCAGTTTCAATCTTTTTTCCAAAACATAAACACCAACTCTACCATCTTTCATCCAAATCATATTTTTTCCCCCAAATCCAAAAATGGTAGAGTTAGGGTTTATATTTTGGAGGAAAATGTTGAAACGGGTGACATTTGAAATGGTGAGTCGTACAAATAGGCTTACAACAACCTTAACGCTTCGAAATTAACATTTTTTAACGATTTTGCTTACGTTTTATGTGCAAAAAGGCCACGGTGGAACAATCTACTAAACCTCAGAGTTACCGCGTGGATTTTTTAAAAGTTTTGGTTACCACGTGGAAAACCCAAACCCTCAGGGTTATATTACAATGTTGAATTTCCCATTTTTTTTTCTAATTAATGGATATTGCACGTGCTTCTATACAATATATAATAAAGGTTTGGATTAAAATCCTAAAGGTGTGAATGAGTGAAAGATTAAATTATTTTCAACAAGATTGTATAATTAGCATAGTGTTTCGATAACAATATTTCTCATTTTTCAACACTTTAATTAAATTCGACAATAATATGATAATTATTATTATTTTTGTATTTATAATGTACCAGTGCAAATGTTTGGAGACAATTACTATAATTTATTAATTTGCATATTAAAATGAAATACAATCGGTAATAGAATTCTTACAGCAACTACGCATAGAATTAACACTTAATCACAATAATTGTTTACTAAAGAAAATAACATAACAGTTGTAGGATGTGTTTCATAACAATACAAATATAATATTTTTAATTCAATCCATATATATATGAGATGGGTTAACGACAGCAGCACGATTGTGGGTCAAAACACGTTCCCAATCTGTACTGCCTCTCTTTGCAATAATCAGTACAAGTCAGGGCATCACAGCCCGGGGTATGTACCAGGAATAGTATAAGTAGCAACTGATAAATCATATCTTACACAATTTGGGGTAGCAGCACCCAATGAACCTGATCATTAAACATTAGGACTTACGTGTGAGCAATGGTGCAAAATCGCGGTCGCGGTCGCGGATCATGGTAATGGACAAAATTCGGTCATCGCGGAACGGATCGCGATTGTTAACATGCAAATATTTAAAATAATATAATAAAAAATAAATATTAAATACCAACAAAAATATAAAAAAATTATTAAAAAAAACCATAAAATTGACCCATTCTACCTACTAATTTTGATTTCAAAGAGTGTAGACGTGGTTTTTTTTTTTTTAAAAAAACATATAAATGTAGTCATAATAAGAATAATAATTAAAAAAATTAACCAATTTTAGTAAAAAAAATAAAGTAAAAATTGGTAGGTGTATTAAAAGCATAGGGCAAAGTTTTTTTGGAACAATTTTTCAGAGAAGTAATAATGATATCTTTTACAACTTCCAAGATCTACTTCTTCTTCAAAGAAAAAACATGCAATATGAACCCTTAGCTTTTGTTTCTCTTCTACTCTTCATTGTTCTACTTATCAGAGAAGTAAAAGTATTAATGGTGGAGTTTCAGTTCCACTTCTACTCTTCTTCTTTCTTACTGGATGTGTAAGTTAAGATGTTTTTTCTTCTGTTTTTTGTTTTTCTGGGTAAAAAATCGGCCAAGAAACTCCAAACTAGGCCTACAAGTTCAAAATTCGCCCGTGATTGACGTTAATCTCCGGTATGAATCGGTCAAAACGGTCGGAAAGCGTGTTGACTCGCCGTTTTTCCATACACCGTGACAGATCGCGTGTTCTCGGAACGGCTAGCTGAAAATCCGTGTCAACTCGGCCGTGCTTTTGCATCATGCGTGTGAGAATTATGCAACAACAATAATCGAAATGTTTATTTCTATTTTATTCCTGAGTTTATAATACTTATAGTACAAGCATCATATATCAAAATAATTACTTTTATAAAAATTGATATTATCCTAATTTTACTAGTATAAAATATGCTAACTAAACTAGATATATAGTACAATGAAAAGTTGATACATTAGATAGTAGATAAAACTAGCAAATCTTGATATTATTGGAAACAAACATGCACTTATTTGTTGAATTTTATCTTTTTTACCATTAATAAAAATAAAAAATAAACTTGCAACACTTGTTATTGATAATAATTTCTTCAGTAGCATATTTTATAAATCACAAAAACTATTCAAAACAGTTGAAAATGGCAAATGACATTTTTTAGAGCTTTGAAAATGTATGAATTAAAAGTTGATATAACTGATTGCATACTTTATTTTACTAAATAAATTAGAAGTTAAATTAATTTAAAGGATCCTATTACATCAATTTTATATACGATAAACTAGATATATTTGGTAATGACTAATGACAGTATCTTGTTACCTTTGTTAGGTCAAACAAAGAGGTTGTTTTAAATAGACAATTAGTAGCAAATATTGAGTGCATATAAATTTTGATTTAGCAATTATCAACAAAAAAGTAGAAAGATAAATTATGAGGAACAATTAAATAATTGAGCAAGAATATTGGATATGAAGTACTTAGTTAATTAAAGCTATAACAGGAGAAGAATAAATAAGGAGGACCAATATGATAAAGATAAACTGAGATGCTTTCATTTTGATAATTTGGAGATCGTAATTAAACAAATATGCTGAAACTTATAAGACTTATGTCAAATTGTAGTTGTACTCGAACTTTATATAGTGTTTACTTCATCCAGAAACTACCAGCTCATATTCTTTATTTTTTTTATTAAAAATTCCAAATTTTGACTAGTAATATGAAGTATTGCATGGGAGTGGGACACAATAAATTTGTTCTCTAACAACGTCAAAGTCTTAAAGTGAATAGTTTTTCTTGCAATTATCAAATTTATTTTTCACCTTTTAGTTATGACACTTTCTTCTTTGTTCACACAAATTCAAAAATAGACGATTTTATGATAAGATCACATCATGATTACTATTGGGTTGATCCTATGTAAACTTATTATTATAAGGTGATTTTATGATAAGATCATCAGTTCTATCTTAAGACTGCAACAGATCGAATGACCCCCTCGTAGCAGGTTATATCAAACAACGATACGGAAGAGCATATTCAGAATTGTTAAATCTTATACATAATCATCGTAGTTTTGTTAATTTTGAATTATATTTGGTATGAATATGCCGATCATTTTCAGATAAAGTACAGTTTTATAGATAGAGATTGCGTATTTGACTAAAATGTCATTTTATCAATATGGAAACAAGAAACACGGGAGGAACGACTTGAGTTGACGCTCGTCTTGAGCATAACTCGGATAGGAAGACTTGATGTTATAGTCATTATGATTTCTTAATTTGAATAATATAAAAGTGTTATATAAAACCATTGCTATATACTCCCTCCAATTTATTTCAATTGTCCTATTTTCTTTTTCACACTATTCATCAATTTCTTTTAATTTGTATTTTATTCTTAATCTATAAGTTAAAACATAGTCATGTGAGATCTTGTTTGATTCGTCTCAATGCAAGGATTATTTATATCAACTTTTCATAATTTTTATTTAAGTATAATTAGAGATATTAAGAGTCAAAATGTTACCTCGAAAAATATGAAAAAGCAAATAAAACAATTGAAATGAATTGGAGGGAGTATTATATAATGGACTATATACTTGTTTGAACTAATAATTACACCTTATGATATAATTTTCAAGAAAACTTCACTCGTAAATCCACCATTTAATGGGTTCTTTGCTATATTGTAACGCTAAAAAAAGCCTTCATATTGACTCACATTTTTTAATAAAACTAAAATAGTCGAAAATTTCTGACAGAATTTACGATATGTTACTCGGAAATTCTAATTGGTCTCCTACTATTAGCATTTTAGAAGGAAATTGTGGCTGTATTTTACTACTAAACTATGGGAAGTTTTTGGAATTCTACGGAATAATTTTGGATTAGCTAATTTTCAATCCAAAATTTATTAGATGGCCAAAACGTCGAAATTCAGTTGCAAATTAGTCGGAATTCAAAATACTAGCTTAAAACAAGCTTGGTAAATTTAAAGGATATATTGTGTAGTGGCCTATATTTATGGTGCTTTTTCTTGGTATAATTAGTATCATATTTTATTATATTAATTTTATTTAAATTGTAGCCCTTTTTATATTAGTAGTGAATATTTATTTCTATCTATTTCATTCGTTTCACATATTTTTTTAAAAAGGATAATGCAATGTGGGCTTGGATAAGCTTGTAATAGTTGATGTTAGGGACGTCGCATTGTAGATAACTTACTAAAGAATCAGCGACATAGGTCAAGGCCAAAGCATAATATTTTGTGTCTCTAAATAATTTCTGGAGATGAATGCAAGAAAAATTTTTTTAGGGCAATATCGTGTATGACATATGTTTTCACCAGTGAGAAAGAGTCGTATTGCAAATTTATTTGGTATCTTTAAAATGAAGAGTATGAATGGCGACATTCTTAAAATTTGCATTATAATTTGTACTTATATTTTTTTTTGAGTTTTAAGTAGATGTCATTAGACTCTCCTTATCATTGATCTACATCCTGACAAAAAGTCTTTATATGTGAGTCATTGGCTTGAGAATTGACTTATCTTTAAGTATGTTTATAGCCAAGAGATGGAAGTCCCTTATTGGTGTGACTAAGTTTTCTATGCCAAAACTTTGAATCGTCAGTCAAAGATATCAGACACTTGAAATTTTATATTGCAATTACATAAAGCATGCACATACATTATTATATCTTAAAGGAGTTATAGATATATCACCTATACTTGTGTTTTTGACAACACATTTTTCATTATAAAAGATAACATAGTTTTCTTTATCACATACTTAAGAGGAAGTAACAAACTCAACATTTATCCACGAACTAAATAAAAATTTTCAATTGATTTAGATGAGTCTTTACCTACTTTTCTAATACCTAAAACTTTGCATTTGCTTTTATCACGAAGAGTTATTGAGCCATTGCATATTTCTTTGATCTTCAAAAAGAGAGATGCTTTTCCACTCATGTGACTTGAGCATCGTTCAATATCGAATTTTGATTATCCTACAATATAGAAAATCAACCTTTTGTCATGAACCAAGTGGCCAACTTTAGTGTGTACTTGGGATAAACCATGTTTGGTGTCTTTGATTCCTTTTTGTAACCATATTTGCATTACCATCTTAGTTGGATATGAAAAGTATTCTTAATGATATAGGTGTCCTTATGTCTATAAGGACATGAAAATTTTAGATGTCCATCTTTGAAACAATAAGAGCAAGTGGGTATTGGTTTACGATTGGTTATGTACGATCTTTGAAACAATAAGGTGGTATGGTTTCTTTTAACATGGTTGAAAACTATTGTAACCTATTCCATTTTTATTTGGTGATACCGTTTGATGTCTCAACATGTTTTAAAACATAGACTCAAAGTTATTATATTTGTCTTAGCTGTTGCGCTGTTTTTCAGACTCTGATTACAAAGTGTTGAATTCTCTTTCAAAAGCGTTATTCTTACATTGTATTCCTAAGACATCTTGTTTTACACTACTATTTTCAGAAATTTAATTCATTGTTTTTCTTAACTATATCGTCACTACCTTGTATATGATTATGTGAAATCTTTTCTAACAAACTATCTAAGATGTTAACACTTTTTCATTTTCTAACATCATATAAGGTGTTTTCGAATACTTCTTTATGACACAAGTTAAGGAATTCTAGAGTTACCTCTTTGGGAGAGTCGTTTTCCTCTTCCTCATTAGCTATCAAACACAGATGTGCTTACACTAGTGGAAAAAAACATATTGGCTTTGGCTTATTGGCTGCGGGTATAAGATATACGCAGCTAATATTCTTAATTTAAAAAAAAAAATACTTATTGGCTGCGGACAAGGCATAAACCGCAGCCAATAACCATAATTTAAAATAAAAAAAATTTCATTGGCTGCGGTTTGTGCCTTCTCCGCAGCCAAAAACCCAATATTAAAAAAAAAATCTCATTAGCTGCGTATTTTTACTTGTCCGCAACCAATAGGCTTAAAAAAACCCACTTTTATTCTAATGTTCACATTATTCTACTGTTTTATCATACTCAAACACTTCTTCTTCACAAAAACTGCTACTGTCTTCTTGCCTTCGAAATTCTGAAAACTGCTACCCATTTGTAATTGCTACTTCTCAAATTCTAAAAACTGATACTTCTCAAACTATTGCTCTTCTCAAATTCTGAAAACTGGTACTTCTTCAAGTTCGAAATTCGTCTTGTTCACTGGTAATTGGGCTTGCTCTTCTCAAACCTGCTCTTCTTCTCAAACCCACGAAAAACCCACAAAATTTGGGCTTGATTCTTGCTCTTCTTCAAGGTATACCCATTGTTGTTCAAGCTTCATTAGTTTTGTTTTAGGGCTTAGTTTTTTAATACTAATTTTAATTTTTTTTCATTGTATAGGTTATACACAACCCACCATTATTGTCTTCTTCAAGTTCTCAAACCCACGAAAAATTCAAGGTATTTTTTCATTTTCGATTTTGTAAATTAGGTTTAAATTTATCAAAATTGATGAATGTATGTAGTTGTTGTTTTTAAATTTATCATATATATATGAATGTGGATTATTGATAAATTTATCATAAGTTTTAAATTAGGTTTAATTAGGGTTGTGGATTATTGATAAATTTATCATAATTTATGAATGTGTATGTATGTTTTGTTATATTTTTAGGTAATTATTTCATTTTAATTATGAATGTGTATGTATGTAGTTGTGGTTTTTAAGTTTTAAATTTTTCATAACTTATTTTATGAATGTTCTACATATATGTTTGGTTATATAAAATTAGAATATGAATTATAAAGTATGAAGTTGTACAATGTTAATTATTATAAGTGATTTTATTTTAGAACACAATGTAGTGCATATATAAAATTAGTATATTTGGTATAAATAAGTATACATTTTAAGGGTTGAATATGTTTGGTATAAATATGTATAACATTTTTAGGGTTGAATATGTTTGGTATAAATAAGTATATATGTGTATTAATTTTGTTTTGAATTAAATAATCACACTTAGGATGACAAAAGATCGTTCTTGGATGTATGGAAGCATTAAATCGTCAGAATTTTATGATGGCGTATTAGAATTTTGTAGTGTTGCGGTTGAACATCAAGTTAGGACGGGGGGAGTTGGTTTTTATTGCCCATGTGTCAATTGTGGCAATGTATCAAAGGTAGATAGTGTTTATATCCTTAGGGAGCACATACTTCGACGTGGGTTTAGGCCTCAATATCATGTTTGGGTTTGGCATGGTGAGGAGGGAGTTTAGAAGGAAAAGAGTGTTGTTGAGGATGTCAATAATGTGGCCGATGTCAATGAGGATGTAGTGGATGAAGAGAATGTTGATGAGGATGTTGATCGTGTTGATGAGATGATGGAGGGAGTCGAGGATAAGTTAGGAAAACGTCCTCGTGTATTTGACTTGTTGACAGAGGCTTCTCAAAAGCCTTTGTATCCTGGATGTACAAAGTTCACCAAAATTACAGCTGTTTTGACGATTTTCAACATTAAATCAAAGTTCAATTGGAGTGACACTAGTTTCACAATGTTATTAGAAGCGTTAGGTGAGATGCTTCCTGAGAGAAATGAAATTCCAAAGTTGACATACTATGCCAAAAAGCTAATGTGTCCTTTCGGGTTAGAGTACTAGAAGATTCATGCGTGTTCGAATGATTGTGTATTGTATCGGAATGAAAACGAGAACTTAGAAGAGTGTCCTAGGTGTGGGTTATCGCGTTACAAGCGTAAAGGGGTTCGGGATGCTAAAGGGCCCCCGGCTAAGGTGTTGTGGTATCTTCCAATAATAACTAGATTCAAGCGTTTGTTTTCTATAAAGAAAGATGCGTTAAATTTGAGGTGGCATGCAGAGAGGGTGAAGAAAGATCACTTGCTCACACATCCATTCGATTCTCCGGAGTGGAAAAGTATTGATAGGTTGCACAAGACTTTTGGGGATGAAGTTCGTAATTTAAGGCTTAGACTATGCACGGATGGAATGAACCCATTTGGCAATCTTAGTTCTCAACATAGTACTTGGCCGGTACTTTTAGTGATCTATAATTTGCCACCTTGGTTGTGTATGAAGCGTAAGTACATTATGCTTTCCCTTCTTATCTCGGGTCCTAAACAACCTGGCAATGACATAGATGTATATCTTGCACCTCTCGTTGAGGATTTGAGAAAGATGTGGGATGAAGGAGTTTCCGTGTTTGATGCATATGCTAATGAGGAGTTCACCTTGCATGCAATGCTTTTATGCACCGTTAACGATTTTCCGGCATATGGAAACTTATCAGGGTATAAGAACAAAGGGAAGAAAGCGTGCCCAATATATATCGATGACATGGAATCCACGTGGATTCCTAAGTGCAAACATGTATTCATGAACCATCGAAAGTTCCTCCCACGAGATCACCAATACCGTAAGAAGAAGAAGATGTTCAACGGGGAGGTTGAGGACCGTGTAGCTCGTCGATCGTTGACCGGTTATGAGGTTTACGAACAGGTTAAGGGGGTTGAGACTGTATTTGGTAAAACAGGGCAAGTGCAAGGGGGTGAAGATCGACTATGGAAAAAAGAATCAATCTTTTGGACGCTTCCATATTGGAGAGATCTACAGGTTAGGCATTGTCTGGACGTTATGCATAGAGAGAAAAATGTATGCGATGCCATACTCGGGACTCTCATGAACATTCCGGGTAAGACAAAAGATAATAAGGCCATGCGAGATTACTTTGAATGTAAGGGTATTCGTCCGGAGTTGTGGGCACAGGTTAAGGTGAGTACGAAAAGAGAAAGAGCTGATGAAGTTAGTGGTAGTAGCAAGGGAAAGGTCGGTAAGAAGAAGATGAGTAGTGAAAAAGTTTATTTGCCTCCAGCTTGCTACACATTGTCCAAAGCAGAGAAGCGGGCCTTTTGTGAGTCTTTGTATGGCATTAAGGTTCCGTCTGGGTACTCATCTAACATGAAGAGATTTGTGACCCTAAATGGTGAATTGAAGTTGGGAAGCATGAAATCTCATGATTGCCATGTAATGATGCAAGTGTTCTTACCGATCGCACTACGTGGAATATTGCCAAAACATGTGAGATATGCTATTACCGAGCTATGTTCGTTCTTCAACACTATTTGTAGTAAAGTTTTTGATCCCTTTAAACTTGATGCTTTTCAACTCGACGTGATTGTAACTTTATGCAAGTTTGAGATGTATTTTCCACCTTCTTTCTTTGACATAATGGTTCATCTTATTATTCATCTTGTTCGTGAAATCAAGCTTTTGGGTCCAGTTTTTTTAAGGTGGTGTTATCCTTTTGAGAGACACATGGGTGTTTTACAAAACAAAGTGAGGAATCCAGCACAACCAGAGGGGAGTATGATTGTGTTGAAGTTGTTAGAATCGAAAATAATTGCCATATGCTTGAAATTAAGTCTTAAGTTCCGTTTTTAACGGTTTTGAAGGACTTTTGGCATTTTCGCGCGTAAAATAGCTTAAACCTAGTTTGTTATGCATGAAACTTGGCACACAGCACTATTTGGTATATATTATTTTGTTGAAGTTGTTAGAATCGAAAATTATTGTCATATGCTAGAAATTAAGTGTTAAGTTCCGTTTTTAACGGTTTTGAAGGATTTTTGGCATTTTCGCGCGTAAAATATCTTAAACCTTGTATGTTATGCATGAAACTTGGCGCACAACACTATTTGGTATATATTATTGTGTTGAAGTTGTTAGAATCGAAAATTATTGTCATATGCTTGAAATTAAGTGTTAAGTTCCATTTTTAACGGTTTTGAAGGATTTTTGGCATTTTCGCGCGTAAAATAGCTTAAACCTTGTTTGTAAAGCATGAAACTTGGCACACAACAATATTTGGTATATATTATTGTGTTGAAGTTGTTAGAATCGAAAATTATTGTCATATGCTTGAAATTAAGTGTTAAGTTGCATTTTTAACGGTTTTGAACGATTTTGGGCACTTTCGCGCGTAAAATAGCTTAAACTTGGTTTCTTATGCACGAAAATTGGCACACAACACTATTTGGTATATATTATTGTGTTGAAGTTGTTAGAATTGAAAATAATTGTCATATGCTTGAAATAAAGTGTTAAGTTCCGTTTTTAACGGTTTTGAAGGATTTTTGGGACTTTCGCGCGTAAAATAGCTTAAACCTTGTTTATTATGCATGAAACTTGGTACACAACACTATTTGGTATATATTACTGTGTTGAAGTAGTTAGAATCGAAAATAATTGTCATATGCTTGAAATTAAGTGTTAAGTTGCGTTTTTAAATGTTTTGAACGATTTTGGACACTTTCGCGCGTAAAATAGCTTAAACTTGGTTTGTTATGCACGAAACTTGGCACACAACACTATTTGATATATATTATTGTGTTGAAGGGGTTAGAATCGAAAATAATTTTCATATGCTTGAAATTAAGTGTTAAGTTGCGTTTTTAACGGTTTTGATTTGCGTTTTTAATTTGGCACTAACATATATAATATTTTTTGCTTAGTGTTTTCAACAAAAAAATAGCATTCATTGCGGCTACTACGTTATTAAATTTATGGATGATATCATAGAAGCCGTGAAGAAAGTCGGGGTACAAAGTATTGATTCCGTAAGTATTTAGTTATTATGTTTTTAAATTATAATATTATATATATAAATCTAATATATTATATATATGTACTAACTTTTTCATAACCAATAATGTGCCCCAATATTGGCTTCTCAAAAGCACATTATTGGCTGCAGACAGGCCCAAAACCGCAGCCAATGAGTATAATTCTTGCTGCGTTTTTTAACCGCAGCCATTGTATTATACTATTAGCTGCTACCACAAGGGTTTGGGTCCAAAACCGCAGCCTTTAGTGGCATAAAAACCGCAGCCTTTGAGGTTTTTTCCACTAGTGTTATCCATCCTCATTTTAAAATTAAATTGATCTTTAATTCCGAGTCACTCAATTTTACATCCATAGTTTGTTTGATTTTGTCCCTTTTGAAATAATCCTTCTTTTTCTTCGGACATTCTTTCACTAAATGATTTGTTAAACCACATTCGAAACAAGTTAGTTTATTAGCTAGATTTTTTTTGAGAAGAAAATTTACCTTTATAATAATTTTGTTTTGGAAAATGAGAATATGATATTGAACGAAGGAAAAGAAAAACACTGATATAGATGAGAAGATTGTCGACACAAAAAAACCCTTAAGAGCGAGAAAAGCGATTATAACAAAGTCCGACGCTATAACAGGCCGCCCAAACCACATAGGAGCTGATTGTGTTACGTCTATCGTCCAATACAAAAAAAAACCAACATCACCATAACAACCTATTCCACTTAGAGACTCCACGACACTATAGTAACATAAACCTAAGCTAAATTTATCCAACAGAGGAACACAAAAATCTGCTTGCATTCCCATCAGCACACAACATGAGATGAAAACCAAACAACACAACATGCATCAACTTCGGCAGGCCACCAAACCAATTGCAACATCAAGTGGACAACAACTACTTCAGGCACAACACACCACCTGAGAAAACCGGCAGCACACCACTGTACATAGGAGATCACTAACAGCCCCAAAAAGAATACTACCCACCGGAGAAGGCCCAACCACCAAATTTACCTCTATAGCTTTTTCTTGATTTGAAATTTTTTAATTTCTTCTGCATTGTTTTTATGTGTTCTAATCCTCTTGCTATGAGTGCAAATGAATCTTCTACATCTTCACTATCATTTTTTGTTTGGTTGATGATTTTTCTACCTTCTTAGAATTGAGGACAAGGTTCTTCCTAGAAAGGGTTACATTATTCTCGGCATCATCATGAAGTGTTAGCTTTATAGGTAATAAGATTTCCTAGAAGATCATACAGAGATGGGATTCTAAGATTTTGAACTTCTTGAATAGCAGCGACTTTTGTACCCCATTTCGATCGAGGAAGAAATCTTAGGAGTCGTTTGGTTGACGCAGGAATTAAATTCCTATGGGAAGTTGTAATTCATTGGAATTTACTTCCTTTGTCAATTTCCTAGGAATTACTTAATATTGTTTGTTTGACAATAGGTATTTTCATTTCCTTGGAAGTAATTTTCCAAGAGTAGTTTGGTTCACTCTATATATTTCCCATGATATTTAAACTACATTAACTACTTTTACCTCTTATTTTTCCATCCTTAAATTCATTGAATTATTCTCAACAAATATATTACACCACAATAAAGGGTAATGTAGCAAAAATACAATATCCAAAGATTTTTTTAACCATTTTTTTTTCAATTCGTTTTTTTAAAAATATAAGGTAACGTAGCAAAAACTCAGAAATGAAATTGTAAATTTTAAATAGTTTACAAAAGATAAGCAATTGAGATCCTAACATAATAAAAGCACACAACACAACAATCAACATTATCCCATAAGATTCTAAACTAACAAACAAAGTTATCCAACTGAAATACAATTTTTTTTAGTTCTTAACAGGAAAGATATCATAATACGCTAATTTGATAATAACGAATAGAGTGAAGAGTCTATTGTGCTTCAGGAAGCAATAAAGCTTGAACATAAACAAACTTTAGATCTGATGGAAGACTGAAAAAGAAATCAACCTCAAGTGGATTAAGGGCAATTTTTTTGGACGCTAAAATAACATCAGCACTAGACAACCCTTCCATATTCATAATCTCACTAGTCACGTTCATTCTTCTGTTAGCTGAGTCAGATTCATTCTGAAAGCAATCAGCAAGTCTACCAATGTGCTTTGTTGCGGCTTCCATTACATCACCAATTTTACCCAGCTTTGTGGAAAATCCGTTTAAAATTTCTATGGTTTCGGTTCTTGCTCTCTTTGTCTTGCTACTTGTAGGTGTTGTTGATTGTGGAGTTGATAATGGAGGTCCTGTTTGATCACATTGAGTTGTTGAATCAATATCTTCATTATTTACTTCAGTAACTTCTTCATCTCTAACTCTTGCTCCTTCATCTATTTCGTCCATCATTCACATTCTTAGCTTCATTCCCAATAGCTCTATCCTTGCCCCAAAGCTTCGACAACTCGTCATAATATGGAAAAGGTTTATTTCTCAAACCTGCAGCATTAGGATGACTCTGGAACATATAAACAAAAAATAATTATTACAAACAACACAATTTAAAGAATTAAAATATAAAATGTTGCATTTTGTCTAATTGTACAAATAAATGATTAAATTTAATTATTGCATTACCTTAATCCATTCTTTCCAAACTTCTAGAGAGCATGTAACATACTTCTCCTTGTCATTCCACCCAAATCCACTAGCATTTAGCATATCAGTAATAGCATCAAAGTGTTTCCTCAAAATCTTTACTCTAGATTCAATGTGAGGTTTTGCCTTTTTATTGGTGTTAGGCAACTTCTGTAAAATTAGAGTTTCCAACTTAGCATATGAACCACTTTTTAATTGACCATTATCAGCTTTCCAACCACCAAGATCTAGAAGATCATTCATGGAGCTAATTAGGGCTTGATCTTCAATAAGAGACCATCTTGATAAGCTTCTGGTAGGATTGCTACTACTTGCGCCTGTTGCTAATTTTTCCAAGCCAGTAGGACGACTCATTTGTATGCTACAAGAAATAGAGTAGGCAAAATATATAATTTTTTCCCCACATGCATACAATAGGTAAGTGATTGAAAAATAATATAAACAAACTAACATTATTAAGATCAAAGTAACTTTCAGTACTAAATTTGCATTTCATTTGAACATTTAAAAGTTAACTAGAACAAATCTAACATCAAATACAAGTAAATGAAATCAAATTAACTATTACTTAAACATTGGTTTGTCTCCATGATTCGTACATTTTTTTTGCAAGCTCTAGTCTAAAATTATTCCAAGTAGCACTTGTCTCCATAGACTCAATATAATTGTCATCATCTTCCATATAGTCTTCAAGAAGAGACTCCATAGGATCAACAGACATATAAGTTCGAATGAAGTTATGCACAAGTGCACAAGCCAAAATAATTTTATTAACGGTCTTTCGAGGATACCAAGTTGTATGTCTAAGGATGCCCCATCTCATTTTTAATAAACCAAAGCATCTTTCTATGACATTTCTTGCTTGAGAATGTTTCATGTTAAAATATTCCTCAGCTGATACCGGATGAGCACCATTTTTCCAAATACTCAAGTGATATCTTTGACCTCTAAATGGTGTTAAGAAACCATCACAGTTCATGTATCCAGCATCACCTAGATAATAGTAACCTAAAATAGACCATGAAAATTTCAATCAATTGATTTCAAAAACTCCTTATATGAAACATTGAGAAAAGTAATAACTAAACCTATTACCTTGGGGAACTCTCAAAGGATTTTGTCTAGAGAGTGCATCACGAAGTACTCTATTGTCATGTGCCGAACATTCCCAACCGGGTAATATATATACAAATTGCATATCACGTGTACACGCTGCTAAGACGTTAGTGGTAAGATCTCCTTTTCTGTTTATAAATCTAACTTTCTCCTGATTTCCTACATGAACCGTAATATGGGTTCCGTCCAATGCACCTAAGCAATTCTACATCATTAAAAAAATAGAATTTAACTTCATTTGTAGTTTATTAGAATTTCCAAATCTAATCAAATTTGTATACCAAAATAAACTTACGTTGAACCACTTCCACCTATCATCTTGACAATTTTCAGTAACTGGTGTAGGTTTCTTTAGCAATAAATGATGACATCTCAGAAGACCACGTAAAACTAGATTAAAGTGTCTTTGTACAGTCTCTCCACTTCTTTTAAAGAATAATTGAACTCTTCTATTTTTTGTATCATGGGAAATTGTAAATAGAAATAAAGCAACCATTTCTTCTAAACTAGTGTTCTTATTTCCTTGCAGTTTACCAATATCCCTTAGCATTTCAGATAATTTACTAAAACAACTTCGATCCATTCTAAGGTTATCTAAACTTGCTACATCACTCCTTTGAATTATTGGCCTAAGATTCAAATATCTTGCAGTTAATCGCTCTTCAAGGGATTCCTCATATACAAAACTCATAGGCTTGGGAATTTTGATATTCATAACGGAAAGAAGATACAAAAGATTAAGCACTATCTCTATTGTCATCACCATCAGTTGTCTATATATCACAACACAAGAAGTTGCAATCTTCCTTTGTTTACTCAAAGGTAAGCGAGCCATTACTGAAAAACAATAACATAAAAAAATAAAGCAATAAATATTTCAAGATCTAAGTATATAAAACACACAAATGAAATCACTCGACTCCTTATCATAGAACCGCAAGTTCTACACAAACCAACAAGTAAAGTTGTTATTGTAAATTTCTAACACAAACTTATCCAATGACTAATTTTAGTTGCAAAAAATACTACCTTTGGAAGGAAATTGCTATGAAGTAAAGTTCTTTATGTGGGAAACCTCAATTCCATATAGTCGAGCAATGAAAATGGCTCACAATTAAATATTACTATTACAATTGCTATGAAGGAAATCGATGGGTCCCTCTTGTCTCAAGAATCCATGACATCCAATTTTAAAAATTGGAATTGATAAAAGACCTTTGGAAGCTCACTCCTTTTTTGGGAGCAAAAGAAAAATGGTTATAAGGGTGAGAATTGATAAAAGACCTTTGAAAGATTCACAATCAAGTTAAATATATCATAATTAGACACAAAAACTAACATCAAAATCATCAAGAAAAAATCAAAAAAAGAAAATGCCAATCGTTGAGATCCAGATCTGTAGCTCTTTGGGTGAGAATTCCAGATGTTAGAATGCTATTGCTATGAAATCAAGATTTTAGATTAATTTGTAAATTTTTATTATAGCTTAGTCAAAAAATTGATAAGAGTATATCAAAAATTTTAATGGTGATTTATAAAAAAAAATTAATGAAGTAAATGTTTTTCATCTAAATTGAACTCATATAATGAAATGAAAAAAAAATTGCAAACATCCAATGACAAAATCAAGAATAAAAAAACATACCTTGCTATGTTGATGCAGGGAGATAAGAAGAATAAAGAAGAGAGAGCAGTGAGAGAACAGTAAGCAGTAAAGAAGAAAACGAGGGAAATGAAGCAGTTAACTACAAAATGGCGGGTATGAGACGTGGGAATTGTAAATGACCAAGGGGGGTATATGGTAATCTAATTCCTATGTCTCATGGGAATTAACTTCCCTTGGATTTTATAATTCCTAGGAATTTTGGATTTTTTGGCAACCAAACAAATTAGCATAATACTAATTCCTAGGAACTTAAAATTCCAAGGGTAATAGTGGGTAACCAAACAAGCCCTTAGCACTTTTCTCACCTTCACTATAATAGAAAAAGTTTTAAAAAAAATTCAAACTATTACTAATCAAAGTAAAACTTAAACATCTCATTCATATTTTCATTAGGCTGCATTTTATACATCTCCTATTGTTGCATTAGGATGTTGATCTTGGTTTCATTCGCTCGGGTTGTACCTTTATTTGTAACGATGATTGTCCCATATTGCTTTTACACTTACATAACTGGTTTATTAAAATAGCTTCCAAGTTAGATTGATTGAATTCTAATTTGGACTTTGGATCATTATTGCCTCTTAAATTTTTTTTTAATTGATATTTTTGGACCTTTGTTAATCATTTAGCAATAACTCCATGTCTTGATCAATGACAAACATAATCATCTAAGTCTTCGATTAAGACAAAATTTGTGTAATTTATATCCCCATTATAGTGCCGAGTCTCGTCGTTTCTCATTGGTTATATGTGTTTTCCACTCAATTTTACCTTGCTCTTGTCTCCATGGTGTTTTAAAGTTATTTCAGGTATTTTCGGAGATTTCGAGGTGAAGTAGATCGAGTTCGAGGCTTAGACATCATAATCGAAGACGAGACACAAGTATCGAGGCCCTCCCGAGTGCCCGAAGTCATTCTCAAAAGCATCGCAAAGCCCGGAGGTCATATAATGCTTGGTTGAAGTCGAAAAAGAGCAAAAAAGGCCTCATTCAGCCGAAGCCCCAAGTTTCTTGTTATCTTGTTTATTGCTTGCTTTAGTAGTTTAGACCTTTCACCGACGCATCTTTTAACTCACCTATGTTAAGTCTTTAGTCTAGCATCCCTTGTCCTTGTGGTTTGGCCCGCGATTTACAATTACACTCGTTGTACTAGTATTGGGGTGATTATAAGTATTGTTTGCATAGACTTAGTTCTTAGTAATAACGACGTGCTTAGAAACCGACTTTCAAAAAATGGGTGGCCTTGAGTATGAAGACCATGAGTGAATAAACCTTATCTTATAGGATCCCTTGAACTCACAAGATTATTAATCTTAAATTTGAAACCAAGCTCTGATACCAATTGAAGGATTAATATGAGTAAGATAACTCTCTCGGGAGGTTAATAGAAAAATTGTAGATTCTTATGTTAGCTAATGGATGTCATTTCAAAAGCTTTATATGTAAGCATTAATAATGTTTATCATAATTTTTTTTTGCTTATTTTTGTATTTTTCATGTAAATGAAATACAAAAAAAAATTGTTGACAAAAGACAATGAATTATTATCGAGGTTTAGCTACAAATAGGCTAGTCCTTACTTATGGGTTCTTATAACCCATAGGATTTAAACCCCCTTTTTTTTTTATTAACTTCATAGAACCTTAGATCACTAAAAAAGATGCCACTATCTTTAAACACACCCTATTCTTCCCCTAAAGAACTATTAACAAATCACCTTATTAATATACAAAAACAAATTATCAATGGTACCCTTGAGTTTTTGCACTGAATCAATTGTACCCCTAAGGTTTTTTTATTATCAATGGAACCCTTGTATTATTGAGTGTTTAACAACCGTAACCTTTTTTAATTTTTCTGTCCAAAATCGTTCAAAACCGTTAACTTTATTTTATGTTTTGAATTGAAAAATAAAAAAATTAAAGGAAAAAGTTAGCGGTTTTGGACGATTTTTGATGGAAAACGTTTAAAAAGGTTACAGTTGTAAAACACTCAATAGTACGAGGATATCATTGATAATAAAAAAAATAGAAATTTTGCTCAAAATAATCGCAACTATTACCCGTTGGCAAAAAATAATCCCAACTATCAATTATTTTTTAATAATCCCAACTATCCTTCAAATTTGTTCAAATTAACCCCTTACATGGTGACCAGCTGTTGCAAGTGCCCTTCTCCTTTATTTTTTTACATTTTTTTACTCTACTCTTAAAAAAAACACATTCTCCTTGATTTTCATTACACTTCTTCTTCTTCTTCCCCATTCCTCCTCCACTATTGAACCCGAAAATTCTCAGACTAAAAAACCAAATAGATACTAAAACTCCAAAAGCATCAAATTCCTATAACATATGATATCCATGCTTTTTAGACTCAATGAATTCAACTAGTTCTTCTAAGTTTTCAAACCCTAATCCCAAATCTAGGGGTGCACTTTATGGTGGAAGTTTGACATGCTAACACGGTCTTCCTACGCAACTGAGGATTGCAAAACGAGGTAGTAGGCTGGAAACAAATTCTATGATTGTGTTAATTGGCCTATAAGTGCTCCAATTTCTGAAAAAATTTTCTATTTCATTTTTCACCAAAAATAAAGCATATCTGATTTAGTATTTGTATGGCTGTGATAGGATACCAATTGTATGTTTTTTAAGTGGGAAGATGATGTTGACAAATCAACTAACGAGATTGACAAGCATGACCAATTAGAAGTTGAAATTAGAGCTTTAGTTGACAAAATTCAGAAATTAAAGCACAAGAAAAGAATGTAGAAGAGGTTGTTAACTCACTTAAAGTGGAAAATGCAAAGCTCAATGGCACAGAGAAGGCTTTAGGAACTATGTTTTTGTTCTCTTGGTTCATATGTTTTGTGATTGTATTTCTTCTTACTTAGCAATGTCTTAAAATTCATTATTGAAGAAGTTGAAGTATGTTCAATGTAATTGGAACCAATATACTAATTTGGAACTAGTATTAGGAAGTAATGAGTAATAGGAAGCAATGTAATTGGAAATAATTTTGAAAAATGTAATTGGAAGTAATTTACTATTAAATGAAGCAATGTAATTGGAAGTAATTTTGAGCAATATGTGAGAACATATTAGTGTACAAATCAGTGCACATATCAGTGCATATAAATAGCAGCATAGTGCACAAATAAGTGCACATATCAATGCATATATCAGTGCACATACACGCCCAAATAGGCACATCAAAACAGCAACATAGAGCACATATTTGTGTATATAAACAGAAGCCCAACATATATTAGGACACATATTTGTGCATCAAAACAGCATCCCAACAGCACATATCAGTGCACATATGTGTGCATCAAAACAGCAGCCCAATAGCACAGCAACTTCCAATTTGAGATGTGCGGATGATCTTCTTCACCTTCAAATGATGTTCTTCGCCTTCAACCGAAAATTTTAGGGTACAACAACGGAGGAAGAATGGGGACGAAGAAGAAGGAGTGTTATGAAAATGAAGGTTTAGTTGGGGTACAACAATGGAAGATGGTGGAGTCGAGTGTAAGGTATTTAATGAAAAAGAAGGAGAATGTTTTTTTTGAAGAGTAGAGTAAATAAATAGGGAAAAATTTAAATTTGGGTTTTAAAAATAATTAATAGTTGGGATTATTTTTGGCCAACGGTTGATAGTTGAGATTATTTTAAGCAAATTTTCCTAAAAGAAACTTAGGGGTACCATTGATAAAGTGCCAAACACAGGATTACGATTGATAATTTTCCATAAAAATAAGCATGAATTCTCACAATAACGAAAGACAAACACTTTAAAAGCATTTAGACAAGAAGCTAAAATAAAACAAAATACTTAACTCTTTAAACTTTTACCAATAATAACTTAAAGAATATAAACAAAATTACCTTGAAGAACTTTTGAGTGCACTTTCAAGATTTTGGGTAATTAATGTATGTTCTTTATCACTTATGATGAGGAAGAAATACAATGTTGTAGCCTCTTTGTAGCCGTTTGAAACAATGAACTTCTTACCATAATTTTCTAGGATAGCTTCCTAATTTGAAGAACAATTCAAAACGTTGAACTTATTGATCAAAATAAATATATACTATTATATATATATATATATATATATATATATATATATATATAAATATATATATATATATATATATATATATATATATAATTTATCTATATATATATAATATATATATATATATATATATATATATATATATATATTTAAAATCAAAAGGCCGGGGGATGAATAGTGGGACCGGATGGACGGATTATATAATATTTATATTATTATATATATTTTTTTAAAAAGCTTCAAAATATATGTAGCGAAGGTGCCATTGTTCTTGGGAAGTGGTAAGGCCATCTTTGCTTTTGTTATATTTTTTTAGTCTTCCGATTTTTGAAAGCTCCTCATTTTTTTTTAATTTTTTTCTTTT
>CM033458.1:5272716-5297716 GCA_019425755.1 Amaranthus cruentus | reverse complement strand
TGGGATGGTTTTTTTCGCTTCACTGCATATTGCTTGCGAACCACTAGTTGGAACTCTTCTTCGTCCTTCCTTTTACGTTTATCATGTTTTGGGATCTTATCCTTACCTACTCCCATATGACACTCCTGTTCATTATGACCAAATTTTTACATGTGTTGCATAGTGTAGTTTTCCACTCATATACCACCTGGTGAGTTACCAATTCATCCTGCACATTAGTGAAGTGAATTCCCTCTGGGAAGTCATCCTTGGTGTTCATTTCGATAGAGACCCTAGCGAACCATAGCCTAGCTTTCTGACGAGTGCCATTGTCAATTCAGATAAAATTTCCCACAACACCAACTATCTTCTTAAGACTACCTTCACTCCCTTATTCTATTTTCAATCTAGGTAGTTGGATCCAAACTGACATGGATGAGAGGATATTTTTATCAGTGGACATTCTGGGAGTCCATAGTTCTATCACAAATGGTTTGTTGTCAAATAAAACACCATCGGACTCATAAGCCTTGTCCCTAGAGTCACTGAATTTCATCTGAACCATGTATACACCTTTGTCTATCATGCTAACTGTTTCTATATCAAGGTCCTTCCAAATACGTCTCACAAAACCATCATAACATGAATTGGGGGGTTTTACCTGACCACAAAGCACACAACAATGGCTTCCAAATATTTAATCTCATCTTGAATGTCTGATAATTCAATTTTGACAAAATGGGGGTTGGAATTAGAGTTACCTTCTGAAGTTAGTGTAGGATGACCCTTTCGTGTATGTTGTGCTACCAAATTCAAGTACCTATCATCTCCATCTTCTACATATACTAAGGAGTCTAAGATTTGAGCCATGTTCTTCAAAGGATGCAGCCCTGCCGCTTTAGAATGGGTTTCAACAGCCATGGCTGTGTTGGCTTGCAATTGGCCCTCCTCAAGCACCATTCTTGCCACCTGTTCAGTCCTAACCAGCTTGTTATTGCTGCCTTAGAGGTTGGCCACCTAATTTGGTGTTAAAAATCATAATAATTCTACATCATAACTATTGTACATATTTCCATAATAGTTAATTATAATACAAAATATATAGACATAGTTTTTTATCCATTCAAAATTAAAAGAAAATGTTTGTAATTTTTTATTAAATTTATAAAATGATAAAAAATCGAATATAATCTAATATTTTACTCATCTACTATGAATAGTCTCATCTACTGATTAATTTCTAATAATTATATCTTTAATAAATATATGCTTTCAGAATACCCGGATACAATTGAGGTGGTTTAAGGGGGTGAGGTATTGGTAGTTTAGATCATTGGGTATGGCGTGAGCAAATCATTATATCATACAACTTAAAGAAAGTATAGCGTGAGCATTATAGAAAGTGGTAGAAGTTAGGAGGTGCAATGATAGGATTATGCTAGTTAGAATAGTAATGGGAGAAGAGATCTTGTAAATCATTAGTGTGTATGGGCCGCAAGTTGGGCAAAGTGAGGAAGTCAAACGTGAGTTTTGGGATAACCTTGGTGATCTTATAGATACCATCCTTGCCGATGAATAAGATTTTATTGCTGGAGACTTCAATGGACACATAGGTAAGGAGGCAGGTAACTATAAATCAGTTCAAGGCGGGTTTGGTTATGGTGTAAGGAACGAGACTAGTGAGATCATACTAGAGTTTGCAGTGGCAAAGGAGTTGGTTAAAGAAAACTCGATCTTTAGAAAGAAACATGAGCACTTGGTTACGTACAAGAGTAGTGGGCATGCAACCCAAATTGACTATTGTTTAGTACGACATGTTCATCGGAGCAAGGTATAAAAATGCCCACCCAACATAGCTTATTAGTTTTAGTGTTTCGTATAAAGAGCAAGATTGCCGAGAAGAAGGTAAACGCCATGCAAACGATCATGTGGGGGAGACTTAAAGGGGATATGGTAGCGACCGTGTCATGCAAGATCAAGATGTTGGGATACCCGAGTATATCAGACGATGCAAATCAAATGTGGCAAACCATGGCAAAAATCATTCGAAAGGCGGCGAAAGAGACATTAGGGGTGTCGACGGGAAAAACTAAGTAGTACAAAGAGTCGCGGTGGTGGAACGAAGAAGTGCAAAACATGATGAAGGAAAGAAACAAAAGATTCAAGGAGCTCATGGCTTGCACAGAGGAGGAGGATAGGACGCATAAGAAGGAGAGGTATAAAGAAGTAAAGTGGGCGGCAAAAAAAAAACAGTAGCAAAGGCAAAAAATCGCGCTTTTGAAGCCTTCTAGCAAAAGCTTGAGATCAAACAGGGGGAGAAGTTTATTTATAAGTTGGCAATAGCAAGATCTAGGCAGAAGAAGGACTTAGGGATAGTGAAGTTCATTAAGGATGAAGGTGGATAGGTACTCCTTAGACAAGAGGACATCAAGATGACATGGCATCAATATTTTTCTCAATTGCTCAATGACACCAGGGGTATAAAGGAGGAAATTCAAAGAACTTTAAACTTCCAAAGAACATAGGATCATGGGTTGTTTGTTGATATTACTACGATGGAAGTACGATAAGTTCTCAAGAAAATGGGGAGATCAAATGCAGTTGGACCTGATAACATTCCGATTGAGGTGTGGAAGGGTTTAGGAGATGAGGGAATTCAATGACTTACTAACCTCTTTAATGTCATCTTGAGGTCTAATAAGATACCAGAAGAACGAAGGGTTAGCAGACTTATCCCACTATTTAAAAACAAAGGTGATGCATAAGTATGCGAGAACTATAGAGGGATCAAGCTTCTAAGCCACACTATGAAACTGTGGGAAATAGTGATGGAGAGAAGAATAAGACGAGACACGGTAATAAGAGAGAACCAGTTCGAATTCATGTCGGGAAGATAAACCACCGAAGCGATCCATATTTTGAGGAGATTGTTGGAAAAGTATAGGGAGCGAAAGAAGGATTTTCATCTGGTGTTCATTGATTTGGAGAAAGCGTACAATAGCATACTAAGAAGCATCGTATGTGATAGCGTCAAGAATATAGGTATTTCACAAAGGTATATTGAGTTAATACAAGACAATGACAGAGTGACGACTAACATACATACATCAATGGGTATAAGAAAGTCTTTCCCAATTAAAGTGGGACTGCATCAGAGGATGAGCACTAAGTCCTTGCATTTTTACAGTCATTATGGAAGAAATCTCTAAATCCATCTGAAAAACTGTACCATAGTGCATGCTTTTCGCCGATTATATAGTTTTGGCCGTAAAAACCAAAGAGGAGGCCAATAGTAAATTAGAAGAGTGGAGGGAAGCCCTAGAGGGTAAACGGTTATCCATAAGCCGTATGAAGACTAAATACCTGCGATGTAATTTCAGTGGGATGAAATTATTAGGGGAGCCTTTGATGACCAAAGGGGGAGAAGTTGTGTGTGCGTCCAAGTTCAAATATTTGGGTTTGGTGATTCAAAGTAACGGGGAGATTAATGGAAATGATACTAATCGTATACACGCGGGTTGATTTAAATTTTACAGCGTTGAAATTAGGCTGGCGTTGTTATAGGGGATAAAATGCTGGCCAGTAAAGAAGGTTTTCGAATAGAGGATGGAAGTAACAAAGATGCGTATGTTGAGGTGGATATGCTGTAATAACATGATGGATAGGATGAGAAACCAGGAGTTTAGGGAGAAGTTAGGTTTTTCTCTTTTGAATGGTCATCCAAGAGCCGGGGGACTCTTTGATCGCACTCTCCGTTATGGGTATGAGTTGTTGTTATTCTTCCTTCCCCAGACCCTGATCATACTTTGTTATGAGCGAGATACACTGGGTATGATTATGATAATGATGATGATGATGATGATGAGTAGTATATTCTAAAGGAAAGTGAAAAAAATATGACTATTATTAATAACTTGCTATAATTTTATTAATCATAAAATTTTTAACGTGTAAAATTTCAAATTGATAAAGATAATATATGATTATATTATTGTTAAAAATAGGAAAATTTACTTATAATAATCCAACATATTCGTGATTTTCTTACAATAATCCCATCTATTGATTAATCATGAATAATCCCAACTTTGAGGGGTATTTTCCTAGAGTAAACCCCGTGACCGGATGACTTGCTATAACAAGTTTTATTTATTCAAAAAAAAAGATAAATTTAAAAAATGTCGAAAAAGATATTAAAAAATTATTAAAAAAAATTTCTGACTTTTTTTATTATTTAGAAATTTTAATGTAAAATTTCAAAAAATTTATAATTTTAAATTAATTTTCATTTTACTTTTTTTGGGAATTACCTATTATAGCAGGTTATCGGGTTACCCAAGTTTACTCTAGGCAAATATCTCTTAAAATTGGGATTATTCATGGTTAATCAATAGGTGGGAGTGGGATTATTGTAGGAAAATCACGAATATGTTGGATTATTCTAGGTAAATTTTTCTTAAAAAATAATAATATTTCTATATATTTTTTCGGGAAATTTCACGTGTTAACACTGAGGTTTTGGGTTTTCCACGTGGTACCCAAAACTTTAAAAAAATGCACGCGGTGAACCTGAGGTTTACGTAATTGTTCCACCTAGGGGTGTGCAAATTGAGACCGGACCGGCGGTCCGGACCAGAACCGGGTGAGACCGGACCTGTTGCATCCGGTCCGGTCTCCGGGTCTTACATTTTCGACATTCCGGGTTTCCGGTCCGGTTCGATCTAAACCCGAAAATATCCGGGTTGGACCGGATAAGACCGGATGCACATAAAAATTAATTTTGAAAGTGAATAATGTTTACGATTATTATGTATATACTTATTTAAAGGGCTTTAAATATTTTATTTTCAACACAAAATAATTTTTTAATTCAAATATTTTAGAATTATAATAATTAATTTGTTGAAATTATTTTTAAATCCTTTATTTTTTAATTTATTTTTGGTATAAATATTAAAACTGGTCTAACCGGTCCAAACCCGGACAGGACCGGATGAAATCCAGGTTAGACCGGGATCGGACCGGATGGAACCGGTCCGGTCTCCGGTCTTAGCAAAATCGAGATTCCGGTCTTCCGGTCCGGGTTTGGACCGGTGAACACTAGTTCCACCGTGACCTTTTTGCACATAAAAACGTTAGTAAACGTTAATTTCGAAGCTTTAAGGCTGTTGTACGCCTATTTATGCGACTCACCATTTCAAATGCTAACAGTTTCAACCTTTTTTTCCAAAACATAAACCCCAACTCTACCATCTTTCTTCCAAATCATATTTTTCCCCCAAATCCAAAAATGGTAGAGTTAGGGTTTATATTTTGGGGAAAAAGGTTGAAACTGGTGACATTTGAAATGGTGAGTCGCATAAATAGGCTTACAACAACCTTAAAGCTTCGAAATTAACATTTTTAACATTTTTGCTTACGTTTTATGTGCAAAAAGGCCACGGTGGAACAATCTACTAAACCTCAGGGTTACTGTGTGGATTTTTTAAAAGTTTTGGTTACCACGTGGAAAACCCAAAATCTCAGGGTTACCATGTGGAATTTCTCTTTTTTTCCTAAAGACTGGATATTGCACGTGCTTCTATACAATATATAATAAAGGTTTAGATTATTATATATAATAATCCCAAAGGTGTGAATGAGTGAAAGATTAAATTATTTTCAACTACTTAATATTCCTATATATTAAATTACTTTCATCACAATTATACTGCAATTCATTAAATTATTAGAAGTACATAATTGTCTTTTTTTAACCAGCAATAGTTGTTAAAAACTTAAATGACATAAATTCATTTAATTTATCATTAAATTCAGACATTTACATTCTTAGACTACCATAAAAATAATTTTGTATTTTAGAAAAAATGTAAAAAAATATTGGACGAGATGATAATTATGGAAACAAATAAATTTATGCAAAAAAATCAACCAACTTCAATCAGTGTGTAGGCAATCAGACTATCTTAGTTATACCAAATATAGTGCAATAAAAATTTATCCACTAAAAATATTGTCTGTTTTTTTGTAATTTAGTTATTCCTTTATGAAAATAAAAATGTATAAACACTTTTATGACTGAAATTACAATATAAATAACCCTATATGACAATTCCAATTGTTTGCTCATATTGTTTCTCTTCTCTGTATCTTTAGTGTTGTTTAATAATATTTTATAGAAAAACCATGAGTTTCATTACATTCAAGAAATTCATAGTGAGATGAGAACATGATATATTAATGACACATGACCATACCCCTACCTAATAGTCATACTTTACAACTTCTGAATAGTCATATTAATAAAAGTCAAGGGCAAACAATATCCCATGCTGGTCTATTCCTGCGTTAGCCTATTTTGAGTCATGAACAATTTTACGTCGTCATTTCTAGAGTGACTAGAAGGAAAAGACGAAGAATTCTCATATGCGACAAGAATGGTAAAATATGTCATCGTACTGAGAGTGTAGTATATATTGAGGTGTTTTAAAATATATAAACTTTCTTTTAACAACGTATTTTGGGTTTCTTTATATTTAACTTTTTTAATTACAATATATATGTTTAAATAGTTACTACCCACCTAATTCATTTAATATTAGTATTAGTCTAAAATTTCATTAAAATTACGACAAAAATAAATTTCATTAAAATATTAACGTATTTAAAAATCCGTGCATTGCACGGGTTTTTATACTAGTATATAATAATCTTAAAGGTGTGAATGAGTGAAAGATTAAATTATCTTCAACTTAAGATTCGTATATATTAAAATTGTATAATTAACATAGTGTTTCGAGAGCAATATTTCTCATTTTACAACACTTTTATTAAATTCGAAAATATTATGATATTAATTATTATTTTTAAATTTATAATGTACGAGCGCAAATGTTTGGAGACAATTACAATAATTTATTATTATGCATGATAAAATGAAATCCAATCAGTAATAGAATTGTTACAACAACTACGCATAGACTTAACACTTAATCACAATAACAGTTGTAGGATGTGTTTCATATTTCATAACAACATAAATATAATATTTTTAATTGAATCCATATATATGAGATTGGTTAACGGCAGCAGCACGATTGTGGAAGATAACATGTTCCGGAGGTGTAATTCCTTTGTTGGCAATAAACAGTACAAGTCGGGTCACCACAAACGAGCCGATCATGAATATAATCAGAAAAATGATATATTACAGTACAATTTGGGGTAGCAGCACCCGATGAACCTGATCATCAAACATTAAGGCGTACGTGTGAGAATTATGTAACAACAATAATCGAAATGTTTATTTGTATTTTATTCGTGAGTATATAATACTTTTAGTACAAGCATCATATATTCAAAATAATTACTTTTATAAAAATTGATATCATCCTAATTCTACTTGTACAATAATCAATATAATAACTATAAAGAATATAAAATATGCTAATTAATCTAGATATACTCAATAAAACGTTGATACATTAGATAGTATAACACTAGCATATATCTTAATATAATTGGAAATAAATATGTACTTATTTGTTGAATTTTATCATTATACCTATAAGATTTTTGAGAAAAAATAACAAATAAACATACAACACTTGTCATTGACATTAATTTCTTCAGTACCATATTTTATAAATCATAAAAACTATTCAAAACAGTTTGAAAATGACAAATGACGGTTTTTTAGAGCTTTGAAAATCTATGAATTAGAACTGATCACATTTTACTTTATTTCCATCAATAAATTAGAAGTTAAATTAATTTAAAGGATCCTCTTACATCAATTTTATATATATATTTTTTAAATGTTTGGAAATGACTAATGACAGTATCTTGGAGTCTTGCTAAATATACACAATCTTACCTTTGTTAGGTCAAATGAAGAGGTTGTTGTTAGAGTATATAGCATATCCTGGCCTGGGGCTCCAACCAAAAGCTTAAGCTAATAGTTGGGGCTCCTGGATATGTTATATACACTTACAGAACCATCTTAACCAAATGATTCAGCTGATGGTTGAGACTTTAGGATATATTATATACTCTATAATAACGGTCGTTCCTAGTAGGCCATTAGTAGCAAATATTGAGTGCACATAATTTTTGGATTTAGCAATTTTAGACAAAAAAAAAGTTAAAAGATAAATAATTATAAAGAGTAAATAAGTTGAAGACGAAGAATTAAATTGAGCAAGTATACTGAATATACTTAGTTAATTAAAGATATACCAGGAGAAGAATAAATAAGGAGGACCAATATGATAAAGATAAAATGAGATGATTTCATCTTGAGAATTTGGAGATTGTAATTCTGTTAAATTGTAGTTGTACTCGAACTTTATATAGTGTTTACTTCATCCAGAAACTACCAGCTCATATTCTTTATTTTAATTGAATTCCAAATTTTGACTAGTAATACAAAGTATTGCATGGAAGTGGCACACAATAAATTTATTGTCTAACAACGTTAAAGTCTTAAGTGACTAGTTTTTCTTGCATAATTATCAAATTTATTTTTATCTTTTGGTTATGAAAATGTCCTCTTTGTTAACACAATTTTAAAATTAGACGGCTTTATGATAATATCATCACGATCAGTATTAGGTTAACCCTATGTAAACTTATTATTTTAAAGTGATTATTAGCTTATAACTTGAAAGTAGTTACTTGCAATCTTAGAGTGACTAATTATAACCTTAAAATGATTACTTACATTGTTACTCCTTCCGTTCCTTAAATAAGTTCCCGTTTGCCATTTTGGGTGTTTCATTTGTTGATCTCATAGAGAATCTTTCCATTTATGACACAAACTTTGGACCAAAATAACCTTATTCATACACATATTTATATTTTTATAACGATTCGTCTAACCTATGCCTTATGGCATAGGATTAGATATATTAATTACATATTATATTATTAAGTTTAATCACTTGATTCAATAAATATATTTATGAGTTATTGGTAAAATAATTACATTTATAAGGACATGTTTCTACATTAATAAAGCAGAATTTTTACCTTATTAATTAATGACTCATTCTAGTAAATCAAATTGTAACAAAAGCTTTCAATTAAAAGCTCAACAGATAACGTTGATCATCATATTTCAATCCATAAGAAGGACCACAAACAAAATCCTAAATCACTTAGTTAAATGTATCAAAAACATAAATTAAGCAGGAAATACATAAATTTTAAGATAAAATTAAACCATAAAATCTAGAATTTTAGTGAGAAATCCTTCACGGTGACAAAAACAATCTCTTCTAGTCATTACTCCAGTACGAAGTGAAAATCGACCTCTACGAATAGAAAATCCTTTTGATTTGGCATAATTTTTATAGAATGCATATGCCTCTTGCTCACTCTCAAAACACTAGCCTACAAAAGGTTCTAAATCACTAAGTTATGTTCCAACATCATCACATATGTTTTCTTGAGGAAGCTTGTTACGATCAATTAAATCCATTCAAATAAAACAAAAATTTGATCATAAAAAATAAAAATCATGAAACTAACCCGTCTAAACTCATCAAACTAAGAGTTTCTATACTTCCTGATAATGTACAAGGCTAAGTCTTAGCTTTTATTTCATTGACTATATTGCGTCTCCCATGAAAAATATAAGCAAACCTTCCAATTAATCAACATATAATGCAAAAAAGAACTTAGAACAAAAAATTACATGCCTCTATGTTTTACACGAGATGATGAATTATAAAGAAGATCGAGAATGAGAGAAAGCCATATTTTTTTTTCTTCCAAGAAAGAATAAAGCAAAAATAGTAACTACAAAGTAACACTTTCACAATCCTTCAAAAAAATAGCAATAATAATATTTTACAGAAAATGATAAGTAAAAGAAAATTGTATTTGTTAGGAGTTGTAATTTCCAAAGACTCCTCTTAAATGAGGGATATTAACAAAGTAATTTAATTAATTATAGAACTATGTAATTAAAGTCTTATCCTATGCTTTATGGCACATATTAGAAAAACCGTTTTTATAATGCTAATATATGTACCTCACATATCCTCCACTAACTTGAATTTAACATTTAATTATTCCTTATGGTCCTCACATGTTTCCCACTAACTTCAATTTAACATTTAATTATTCCTTATGGTCCTCACATGTTTCCCACTAACTTTATTAAACTAATTTTTTATTAGATGTGGTCTCCATATTTTTTGCACTAACTTTCTTTGAATATTTTTTTAGGCCTGTCAAACAGATCAGGTTGGGTCGGGTTCGGGCTCGGGTCATATATACAGGTCAGAAAACCCTTGACCCAAAACCAACCCATTTAGTTAATTGGGTCAAAAATCACAACCTTGGCCTGATCTGCAACAGATCAGGTTGACCTGATTTCGACCCACTTAAGCCATTTATAATTCTTTTGTTTTCGTTTTAAGGTTTTTAATGTTGATTAAATCTATGTTATTAGGCTCTAATTTTAACTTTATGTTTTTTTGTTGTTTATTTTGTATTTACTGTTAAAAATAAGAAAATATTAAATGAACTAAGTTTAGCTTATACTTATTCATTTAACTCGAAATTAACACATTTAATTAAATGGGATATACAGGTTTTTTTCAAGTTTATAATTTTTACATGAACCAAAGTACCCATTTAAGAAACAGATCAGGTCGGGTCGATCAATTTTGTTAATTGGATGAAAAGTCTCCAACCCAAACCCACTTGTTTCGAGCTAGGTTCAAGTCGGATCAACTTTTGCCAGACCTAATTTTTTTTAAATGCTTATAGTCTCTACTTTTCTCCAATCAAATTTATTATTCAATTAAATAATATATCCACTATCTAAAATATTCTATATTTCTTAATGTTCGTGAACATTTCTTTTGGGAATTTCATTAGGGAACGGAGGGAGTATAATGATTAATTATACTTTTAATGTAAACACATATTGTATTATAGTGATCATTTTTTATTTTATGTAAGGTGATCATTTATATTTTAAAAATGATCCATTAAATCTTTAATTGATTTATTAGAAAATTGGATTCATGGACTCATTTCATGATTATATGTTTTTGTCACACCTCTTTGTTAATTATAGTAGTATCGTCGTATGTTGTTCTTACTTTAGTGTCCTATTTTCGCATTTTGTTTTTTTTTTTTTATTAAAGTTTCGATTCTCTTGCAGTATATCTTTTTTACGCAAAGTTGTGTTAAAATTAAATTCAAATCATTACAGTATAGGTATCATGGATGATAAATTTAATATTTATCAATTCTTGTAAGAGACCATTTCTATAATTGGATTAGCCTAAAAAGGAAAATATAGAGTAAATTTTTCGGTATGTATTAAGAATATTGTAAGTAGACATTTAGAATATTGTACATGCTTAAGTACTTAGCGAGTGGGCATTTATTATATAGTAAGTAGGCATTAAATAAAGATATTGTAAATTGGCATTAAGGACATGATAAGTGAGCTAGTAGGCTAAGCTTTTCGGTATGCATTATGAATATAGTAAGTAGGCATTTTAAGTACATTTGCAGTGGGCATCAAGTAAATTGTAAATAGGCATTAAGGATACAATAAGTGGACGCTAAGGTTTAATGGGTTGGGCCTGACAGATTTCTCTCAAGCAGTCGGTCTCTCAAGAGACCAATTGTTTAATATTTGCTCGGTCTGAATAAAATTCCAATAATTTTTAGTTATAATACTTTCTTTAATGGATAAATAAGAAAAAATACAAATAAGTGAATGAAAAATTTTCAGTAAATCTTCCCTCTCTAAAAAAACCCTAATGTCAATAGTTGGTTTGGGGCTATCATAAACCTTTTGGTTGATGGTAAGCTCTGAATTTCTGTGCTTTTAGCTTTTTCAATATTATTAGAATACATTTTTGTCCTCTTCTTTGGGTTGATTCTACCCATGTATTGCATTTTGATTGGGTTGATTCTACCCATATATTGCATTTTAATCTCTCTTCTGTGTTGGAAATATAGACCTATTAAAGGTCTTCTCAAAATCTTCTTATAGCTACAATCATCGACACGTATTAGTAATAATAATATAAATAACATTAGTATTTAAAAAATGTGTTTAGAGTTGTGTTTAGTATGTGTTTGATATTAAAATGTATAGTGTGACATGAACTTGTCGTGCATTAAGAAAGTTATTTCCCGACTATCCCAAGTGTAAATAGACGGGACTTTCCTAAGGTTAACACACCCACCATTAGCAATGTACACTCACTACTAAAGGTGTGTAGCAAATACCACTCTTGCACAAGTGAATAGAAAAAGAGATTGAATTGAGAATTTTGTATCTCCACAAGAATGAAACCCCTACTATATATAAGCACTTCCCAACGGTCATACTCCAACCTCACTAACCTTAGTCAAAGAGAATAAATGTATTTTAATATAAACTTAAAACACTCCATGAATGAAAATATAGTTGTTGGAGAAAGCTTTAAATGACCATTTATCCAACAATCCCCCACAAATGTCATTTAAAGAAAATACTTGTGCAAAAGAAGACTTTGGCACATAACAACTAAGTGGACTAAGCCTTGAACTTGTTGTTTAGTGAAATAAGGCAACAATTCACAATTCCTTGTGAGTGAACTAAGTCTTGAAGTCCAAAAACTCATGATCAAACAAGTGAACTAAGTCTTGAACTAGTAAGATTCGAATTGAGACCCTCAAACCACATGCCTTGCCTAGAGAGGTACTAATTCCGCTTAAGTTATATGGTGCATTTTTATGGCCTATGCACCTACCTTGATTTTCATGAGCACTCTAGTGGAATATTAGCCCGAAATTCCACATAGGAGGTGGTCAACCCCCACACTTACATAGGTGGATCGTCTCAAGTAGCACACCACAAAGTACTACAAGATCCATTAAGCGCCTAATGACTTATCCCTCAAATATAGAGCAATGCCAACAAATGCCATAGGGATAGTTGAAATGCATGCTCATCCACATTTGGGCTTTAGCACTATCCCCTTCGACACATCAAGAACCACTTATCTTGTTAATCCTTTTGAAAAAGGTATGTATGTACGTATTCACATTTCCTATTTAAGGACTTTTCCCCAATACGGGAATCATGGTATTCTTTTCCCTCATGAAGAGAATCGTATCATCAAACAAATTTATACAATTACGTCAGGTAACATATAGTTTGATGCTCACAACTTAAGTATAACATAAGTATTCCAAACTCATCATGGTTATAAAAGAACAACTCATGCATCTAGAAAACAACTTGAACACTTAAAGCCTAAACTTAAATTAGCACCACCTTCAAGTCACATGCATAGTTTAAATAACCATATTTATCCCTTTTCATATTTGTTCAACACAACAAAATAAGTCACACAATCTATTATGAATACCTTGCACCTCTTCAAATATAGTAACAAATATTCATATAATCAAACAACTGACTCAATTAAAATTATGAAAAAATCACAAAGGAACACATCAATTACCAAAGGTTTTACAAGTTCTTCAAACCCAAAGTAGTTCCTAAAACTTCTTCCCTATTATTAAAAATACTTATATTAATAATATTTTAGGAAAATACAAGGAACATCACATACTTAAAAATGCTTAAGAACACAACAATTCATAACCTTTAGTAAATACTTTTAAATAATTTTATCATAAATACTCAAATAAATATTATTTTGGCAAGAGAATATTTATAATACCCCCACATCCAAGGAGTTCAACCTTACATTAAGAAGACCACATAATGCTCACTAAGGGATAAATTTAACACTTTTAATCCCTAGATTTACTGTCCTTCTTATCTTCAAAAAGTTTTCACATCGTTTACAAGTCACAATTAGGGATGACAATTCAGTCCGAATCCGACTCTAGTCCTACTCGATCCGAGGAATATAATCCAATTCGAGTCCAAGGAAAAAGTCATCCAACTCTGACTTTACGATCCGAGTCCGATTTAGAGACGGACCGGAGTTGGACCTTAATAAAAAACCGACACTCCGACCTAACTCGAACCCTGAAGGGAATCCGACTTTGAATTTGACTTTTACACCAATATTTAGTTTCCTTTAAAACACTAGACGTGACTAATTCTAGCTCTCTCTCATACTATTTGTAATTTTCGATTTTTAGAAACCACTTGGTATTTTTATTTAGATTAATCAATTAGAATACGATAAATCAGATCAAGAGAAATAAAATACGCCAAATCAAAATGCGAGAAAATTTTGTTAAATTGTAGTAGTAGGACTATTTCTCTTGTTAAACTTGAATTCAAAGTACATATTTTTTTGATGAATTGTATTTGAAAAATATATTTTGTTAATTTTGTATGCTTTAAAATCATTAGTACAAAATCAACGATATTGTTTGATGATAATCCGACTCCACATCCGACTCCGTTGGAGGTCCGAGAGTTCGAGTCGGGGCAAACTTGGAGTATGCATAATCCAACTCCGAGTTGAGGTGGACTGAAAAAAAATATTCCGACTACTATCCGGAGCAAAGTCGGTGTATGTATAATCCAAGCCAAGTCCGACCCATTGCCATCTCTAGTCACAATGTTTACAACTCCAAGTCTTATGAATCACTTTAAAAGTTAAATAATTGCCACATTTTTAACTAATCAAGATTCATACACACGCAAGCTATAAAAGTTTTGAACCACATTTTCAAAACCTTATGAAACTTGATTCTTTCAATCCACATGACAAGATAATGTTTATAAACTTTCACTATCAAGTCTTTATACATCAAGAAATAAATTATTTTGAATGCAACTCTCTTTCAGAAGTCTCTTAACAATAACAATTAATAAACTCCAACCATAGCAAAAAAATATTTGAATTGGTACTCAATAAATTAATTTCTGAAAAAGACAATGTAGGACTAATAATGTACACATTTTCCACTTATAGATTTCATTTTTCATGGGTCAAACCACTTACAAGACTAATTTAGTCATAATCCATTGTACCTTATGCACAGTTTTTTATCAACTCATAAAAATAATCCTTAAAACCAATATATTTAGTATGTGGACATACTTTAAAAAATCATGTAAATTTACCCTAGTAGTAAATAATACAAATTACAACCCCTACATACACATCATATTAGACATCTCAAAAAAAAAAAAGTTGGTTACTCATGTATTATAATTAACACCACTTAGTTAATTTATAACTAACTTCTAATAATAAAAATATTTTTAACAATCCCTTTAAAATAAGAAAATTTTAATAGTAGTTGTTTGGAAGGAACTAATCAATATTTATGTCATCAATAATCATGCAATTTTTAATGAGTCTCTACTACTTATAATCATGAACATATACACCAACAAAATACTAAAAGAGCTAATTAAGAATTTACAAACCAACACTTTAAGGTTTGCAATTTACAACAACATACCTAATACTAGGGGTGTTCAAAACCGGGTACCGGGTCGACCCGGATCCGAAAATTTGGGTACCCGCTTTTTCTGGTACCTAAAATTGCGATCCGATTCCGACTCGGTTTAAACTGGGTCGGAAATCGGATACCTGATTTTGTTTGACTGTTTTTTAATTTTTAATCTTTTTTGTCGTTTTGTCGTTCAACCATACGTTTGTTTATCTCTAATTTTACTTCAAATATTTTTTTATATAAAATTCAAATACAAACTCTCTAAAAATCTTTAACTTAATTAGTCATAAAAGATTAATCAAGAAAAGAAAAAATTACCTAAAATAATCCAAACTATTCATGATTTTCCAACAATAATCCCACCAATTGATTAACCATGAATAATCCCAACTTCGAGGGGTTTTTTCCAAGAGTAAACTTGGGTAACCCTATGACTTGCTAGAGTAGGTAATTCACCAAAAAAATAAATTAAATATTAATTTAAAATTAGAAAATATTTTTGAAAATTTACATAAAAAATTCTAAATAATAAAAAAATCATAAATCTTTTATGAATATTTTTTAACATTTTGTTCGACATATTATTTTAATTTATCTTTTTTTTAAAATAAAACTTGCTGTAGCAAGTCATCCGGTCACCGGGTTTACTCTAGGAAAATGCCCCTCAAAGTTGGTATTATTCATAATTAATCAATAGGTGGGATTGTTGTAGGAAAATCATGAATAGTTTGGATTATTCTAGGTAATTTTTCCTTAAGAAAATGAAAGAATAATATAATTGTTCATGGGTTTAAGTAAGAACAATTATAAAATTCAAATACTAACTCTCCAAATATATTCAATCCAAGGTTAGCTTAAGAGATATCATGAACATTTTATTTATGAAAAAAAGTAAAAAACATAACAATTAAATAAAACCGGGTACCCGACTCGGATTATCCGGTTTGAGAAAAACGGGAAAATTACAAGGTTTTAGAAACCGGATACCGGATAATACTGATCGGGTTTTTCGGATCGGGTTATTATGAACACTCCTACTTAATACCCAATAAAGATATAATAAGATGACTTAATAATTAGCAAATTTATTTGGTCATGAAATAATCCTTATCATTAAGATTTAAAAACAACTTTTAACTCTTAAACCATAAAAGTATGATTAAAACTCAATTTTAATTAGTCATAAAAAAACTAGCCGTTATAATATAGCCGTTGTAAACTAGCCGTTATGAGCTAATTAATACTTATAATTATCAACCATTTAATTAATCATCAAAGAGGTCCATGTGATAAAATTATCATAAAAAAATTACCAAATAAATAATTACCCTCTTTAAATTAATTTTAACACTCATCATAAAATTAGTCATAATAACAATCATATAGAAGTAATAAAATGCTATCACTCTTTTTCAAATTCATGATCAAGTAGTAAATCACATTTGATTCAAAATTTTAATAACATGATTATCTTTTGCCTAATTTGAAATGACATTAAATGACTACATATTGGTCACAAAATTAAGATGAATAATAATATACTCCACATAATAGTATAATTTGACTAGTCCATTTTCAAAATAATGACTATATAAAATTCACATAAATTTCATTACACATAATTAATTTCCCCATATACTTAATCAAAATAGGAGTTATAACAAATAGTCATATACTAACATTATGTTAAAATAACATAATTTTACTTTCAAAAATTAGGCATGAAATAATCAACTTTTTAGAAAGTACTTTTTTGAAACGATTATTTAATATGATCATAATATTTCAACCATTTGTTTGGTGACGCACATGATAATCATGAACATAAAACACAAATCACTTGGCCATACACATAAACATGAATTAAGAGCAATAATCTATAATTTAAATTGCAAAATAAATCATGTCCGCTTAATATTATGTAAAGATATACTCATCAAAAAACCAAATTGCATGTGATGACATTAACCAAGATCAATACGCACAATAAAATGTAAATCGATATCAAATTGATTAATATAATTCAAATAACTTATAAAAATGTATACGTTTAAGACTTACCTTCTTTGGCATCACCTTTTAATCTCATAATCAAAGATTAATTAAAGACCAAATATGCCATAGCACGTAAATCAAAAAACTCATACTATATTTTCCTTGATCAAATTATAAGAGAATGATACCTATGTTGTAGAATAATGAAGTCCATATAATGTGATATTTGAAATCCCTCTTGATCTCTAGCATATATTACCCACATATACAATATATACTAACCATATGCAACACATGGGCAAAGCCACACCGGGGGCCGGAGGAGGCCCGGTCCCCCTTGCCGAAAATGCGATCCTTTGTAATTTTGGCTTCGGTCCCCCGTACTAATATATTATATAATTTAAAGAGTGCATAATTGTAACAAAAATTATTATAGGTCAATAGCTCAGATAACATATTTTTTTAATTTAAGGTAATGGATCAAACCTAAATTTGAACTATTATTTTTTAGTAGACTAATAACTTTAATTTATACTATAATGTCATTATTATCTATATTTCATAATTCACATTCATCATTTTTAGTGTGTGTCTTTAAATTTTTGCTATCTTAATTTTAATATTTTTTTTTTGAGACTTAGAAGGCAAATATATGAAGTCAAAAACACTTAATCATAGGGAAGCTTTTTTTGTCAAATTTAAGTTTTTTTTTTTTACTATTATTCAGGTTAATTTCAATCTATATGATTCAAATTTTCATAGTTTAACTAGTTTTTAAATAATAAATAACTTGCTACTATATCGACAATTTGGCCCCCCCTAATCCAAAATCCTGACTTCGCCGCTGGCAACATTATTGCTCTCCATCTAATATCTCAAAAATTGTAAGAGAAGTTGACCACAATTATCACATAAACATGAAATGTTACTCTCAACAAAGTAACATAATGAATTGCACCAATTTTTCTTTTCTCTTTGCACATTCTCAAAATCTTCTTATAGCTACAATCATCGACACATATTAGTAATAATAATATAAATAACATTAGTTTTTGAGAAATGTGTTTAGAGTTTGTGTTTAGTATGTGTTTGATATGAAAATGTATGGTGTGACACGAACTTGTCGTTGCATTAAGAAAATTATTTCCCGACTATCCCAAGTGTAAATAGACGGGACTTTCCCAAGGTTAACACACCCACCATTAGTAATGTACACTCACTACTAAAGGTATGGAGCAAATACCACTCTTGCACAAGTAAATAGAAAAAGAGATTAAACTGAGAATTGTGTAAACACCCACAATATATAGGCACTTCCCATCGGTTATATTTGAGCCCCATTAACCTTAGTCAAAGAGAATAAATGTAATCCACGAATGAAAATATAGTTGTTAGAGAAAGCTTTAAATGACTATTTATCATTCCGGAGAGTTTGGGGTTATGAATTTTGGTCTCTAGTTGATTTGTTGGTAGAGAGTAATGCGATAATGCAGCAGACACTAAAATTGCAATTATCATCAACTACATCAAATTCAATTCTATCTCAACACTGCAACAAATCGAAAGACCCCCTCGTAGAAGACTGTAGCAAACAACAATTCAGAAAGAGGATATTCAGAATTGTCAGATCTCATACACAACGATCATAGTTTTGTGAATTTTGAATTATATTTTGTCAAAGTTGTTATGTACTAGGTAATTTTTATCTCTGATATAAATGTCGTGTGACTCTTTATTGATGAATCAAGATAAATATAGTCATAGTTTTTGAATAAGATTAAAATTTATAAATTGCTTGATATGCTGATCATTTTCAGATAAAGTACAATTTCATATATAGAGATTGCGTATTTGACTAAAATGTCATTTTATCAATATGGAAACAAGAAAATTAGCTGGCTGGCTTTAGCAACATTTTTTGACTACGGATTCCAAAGGTCATTTTATAAATATGGAAACAAGAAATACGGGAGGAACGATTTGAGATCACGCTCTTCTTGAGCATTATAACTTGGATAGGAAGGCTTGATTTTATAGTCATTATGCTTTCTTATTTTGAAAAATATAAAAGTGCTAAATAAAACCATTGCTATATTATTTAATGGAGTTTATACTAGTTTGAACTAATAATTACACATTATGATTTACTCCCCGTTTTAATATGTTTGTCCACCTTACTATAACGGGTAGTTTTAAATGTTTGTCCAATTTAAAATACTTTCTATTTTTGAAAATCTTTTTTCCCAAATATACCCTCATAATCCCTTTCATTTTTCCCAAATATATTCTCTTTATATTAATGAGAATGATAATTTCCTTTTCTTCTTTATTTTATCTTCAATTTAAATATTTTTTCTATCTCATAATACCAAGACAAGCATTACTTCACACTAATATTTAATTAAAATGATAATAACTTACTACAAAGATTCTAATTTCTTACTTTGTGTGAAAAACTCATAGTGAATATTCTTTTAAGAACATAGGGACCAATTTTCAATAAAACTTCACTCGCAAAGTTTACGTTGGCTTCACTATTTGATGGGTTATTTTCTAAATTGTAACACTAAAAAAAGCTTTCATACCGACTAATATTTTAAACTCACACTAAAAGAGTTGGAAATTTCCGACAGAATTGATGACATGTTAGTGTAAGTGGGAAATTCTAATTTATTTCATCAATCTCTTTTAATTTGTATTTTATTCTTAATTTATAAGTTAAAACATAGTCATGTGAGATCTTGTTTGATTCATCTCAAAGCGAAGATTATTCATATCAATTTTTCATAATTTTTATTTAAGCATAATTAGAGATATTAAAAGTCAAAAAATATTACCTCAACAAGTGTGAAAAAGCAAATGAGACAACTGAAATGAATTGGAGGAAGTATTATTTAATGGAGTATATACTAGTTTGAACTAATAATTAGATACATTATGATATAATTTTCAAGAAAACTTCACTCGTAAAATTTAAGTTGGATTCACCATTTATTGGGTTATTTGCTACTCCCTTCGAATCAGTTTAGATGTCCCATTTGGGATTTCACGGATTTTAAGGGTTGAGTGGGGTCCATTGAAAAGGTGGTAGTTGGGTATTTTAATTGATTAAATTAATTGTAAAGGTGGTACTTGGGTATTGAGAATTGAAAAAGGCGGGGTATTTAGGTAAAAAAAGAATAGACAAAATAGGAAATGGGACAATTGGTATGATTTTGCTAAATAAGTAAATGTGACATCTAAACTGATTCGGAGGGAGTATATTGTAACGCTAAAAAAAGATCGACTCATATTTTTGACTTACACTAAAACAGTCGAAAATTTTCGACAGAATTTATGACATGTTAGTCGGAAATTCTAATTGCTTATTTTTGTATTTTTCATGTAAATGACATACAAAAATAAATTGTCGACAAAAGACGTTGAATTCTTATCGAGGTTTAGCTACAAATAGGCTTGTCCTTACTTATGGGTTTTTATAACCCATAGAATTTAAACCCTTTTTTATTAACTTTATAGAACCTTAGATCACTAAAAAAGATGTCACTATCTTTTAACACACCCTATTTTTCCCCTAAATAACTATTAACAAATCACCTTATTAATAAAAAAAACCCACGCATTCTCACAATAACGAAAGACAAACACTTTAAAAGCATTTAGACAAGAGGCTAAAATGAAACAAATTACTTAACTCTTTAAACTTTTATTAATAATAACTTAAACAATTCACAGAAAATTACCTTGAAGAACTTTTGACTGCACTTAGAAGATTTTGGGTAATTGATGTATGTTGATTGTCACTTATGATAAAGAGCATATATAATGTTGTAGCCTCTTTGTAGCCGTTTGAAACAATGATCTTCTTACCATAATTTTCTAAGTTAGCTTCCTAATTTGAAGGACAATTCAAAATGTTGAACTTAGATCAAAATAAATATAATAACTTATTCGATATTCAAGCGAATTGGAATTTCCAAATACAAATATTATCAGATTTAAAATTAGGAACTAAATACTTGAGATGTTAGTTCAAATAACAATTTATAATATATTAAGTAATATAAAATAGATAAAGCAAAATAATACAAACAAATATACTAAGCTTAATGTAGAAAATAATTTGGCATACATATTGAAATTCAAGTATAAATGTTTAAAAGAATTTAGAAACAATTTAAGATAAGATACACAAACATAGAAATAAACATATAACAAATTAAAAACTAATTAATATACATGTGTAAACAAAATTAATAAATCCCTAATTATATTTCAAACAATTATTAAACATTTAAACATATAATAGCTAATTAATTTAATTATATATTTTAATAGATTTAATTTATACCATTTAAGGTTTCATCATTTAAAGAAGTTGTGTCTTCACTTACTTTGCAAGTTAGTTGCAAAAAACGCTTAAACGTTATTTTATGATGTAATTTCAAGCTAACTAAGTATATAAAGATTTAATAAAAGGTGAGGAGTCCTCAAAAGCATTGTATGCTTCCTCATTATCAACATCACTTACACTAAGGATAGTTTTTTATGTAGTACAATAATGGACCATTTTTATCACCTTGGTCTACAGTAGTATACTTGGTCTATGTAGCAGGTATAAATAGGGATGGCAATGGGTCGGACTCGGCTCGAATTATACATACTTCGACTTTGCTCCGGATAATAGTCGGACTTTTGTTTTCAGTCCACCTCCACTCGGAGTCGGATTATGCATACTCCAAGTTTGCCCCGACTCGGACTCTCGGATCTCCAACGGAGTCGGATTATTATCAAACAGTATTGTTGTGATATTGTACTATTGATTTAAAAGCATACAAAATTAACAAAATATATTTTTCATATACAATTTAACAAATAAATATGTACTTTAATTTGAATTCAATTTTAACAACAGAAATAATTCTACTACTAAAATTTTAACAAACAAATTTAACAAAATTTTCTCGTATTTTGATTTAGCGTATTTTATTTATCTTGATTTCATTTGTCTTATCTTGATTTATTAATCTAAATAACAATACCAAGTACTTTTTCAAAATCGAAAATTACAATTAGTATAAGAGAGAGCTTGAATAGTCACATCTAGCGTTTTAAAGGAAACAAAATATTAGTGTAAAAGTCAAATTCAAAGTCGGATGTCCTTCAGGGTCGGAGTCTGGTCGGAGTCTCGGATTTTTAATACGGTCCAACTCCGGTCCGTCTCTAACTCGGACTCGGATCGTAAAGTCGGAGTCGGAGTCGGAGACTTTTTCCTCGGACTCGAATCGGATTATTTTGCTCGGATCGAGTCGGACTAGGGTCGGATTCGGACTGAATTGCCATCCCTAGGTATAAATGACTCCTCATGCACTATCACGCAACAAATTAAATTTACAAAAGTTAATCCACAAGGGTCATCATTTTTACGCATTATTGATTGCTATCTACACATTTGCAATTATAAAAGACCAAATGTGAAGCTAGAGTAGTTACCGTCCCAAATCTTATAGTACTCGTCCGTAGTATAACAAATTTCCATTAATCGATGACTGATTTTTGGCACTCGTGTTACAAGTGGATGGCGCTAAAACAAAAACACCAACATTATCCAAATAATTTGTTGTCTAAATTCTAAACATGTTGACATCTCTAAATTCTAAACATGTTGACATCATAACCTTATATTTGTTGACATCTTCACTAGGACCAAAAGTTAACAAATTAAGAGTTTCAAACACACCCTTGAGTTTTTCACATGCTACTTCATAATGAAATAAATCAATAAATATCTTATAATGCAACTCCATCAACACCCTATCCCTTTTAGAAGGATTTTCGGAACACAATATAGCAAAATGATTATTCAGAAAGGGAAGGGCTTCTGGACTATGATGCAACACATATAGCAAAATGATTATTCAGAAATAAATGATTAATTTTGAGCCAATCAAATCCTTCCCATCTGATCTCCCTTCATGTCGAGTGGTAACCAATAGGTTTTTTCATGGTTCTATACTCAACTATAATAATACCAATATCATGGTTCATAAGGCCTAGAATATTACCATCCTCTAATTGAGTCGGATTCCTAAATTTATTTTGTAAAACTCACATGTTTCTTTCAAAAGGATAACACTACTTCAAAAAAACTCGACCTTAAAGCTTGATTTCAATAACGAGATGGACAATTAGATGAACTATTATGTAATAAAAGATGGTTGGAAATACATCAAACTTGGCATAAAGTTTCAATCACATCGACTTGAAGAAAATTAAGTGTCAAGGGGTCAAGCATTTTACTTGAAATTGTGTTGAATAATGAACATAGTTCCGTAGTACCATACATTACATGTTCAAGGAAACATCCCAAGGATGGTAATTGGTAAGACCACTTGCATCATAATATGACAATCGTGAGATTTCATACTTCATAACCTTATCTCACGATTTAGGGACACAAATATTTTCATGTTGGATGAGTACCCCATGGAACCTTAAGGCCATACAACAACTCATACAAGACCCCCTGCTCTTCTTTGGACAATTTGTAGAACGCAAAAAGAAAAAAATTATCAACATAATTAATAATTTTTTTCCTATAACTTTCCGTTGCCCTTTCCCTTATTATTGCCATCTTCTTCTTCGACTCTTTTTATATTCTTACTCAATTTAACCTATTGCTACAACTATAGCATAAGAATCTTACATCCAAGTAATCTCGCACAAGCTTGACATCTTTCGTCTTATTTAGAATGTTCATGCACATTCCAAGTACTACATTACATACATATTTTATAAAATGCATAACATCGAGATAATGCCTAAAATTTAGATCTCTCAAATATGAAAGCTTATAAAAGAATGACTCTTTCTTTCATAGTCAATCCTGTAGCCCAAGAACTTGCGTTGTTTTGTCAAATATTGTTTCAACACCCTTTACCTGCTCTTAAACCACAATCGCTTATTGGTTGACAAGCTATCACACTATTAAACCTCCTTGTTAGTCTTCATCTTCTTATAATAGGGGTGCTCATGTGGGTGGAATTTTTAATGGGGCATGAAAACATTTTGGCACTTAGGAATCCACTTGTCTTCCATGTCATCGACATACATTGACCATACTTTCTACCCTTTGTTCTTATACCCAAATAAGTCTTCGTAAGCTCAGGAATCTTTGTCATAGGATAAAGGCATTACACGTAATATACACACCTGGTTAGCATGTGCATCAAACATAGAAATCCCTTCATCCCTCATCTTTCTTGAATCCTTAACGAGAGATGCATTGTATACAACTATGACATTACCAGGTAGTTTAGGACTAATATTAAGAAATAATTTCATCCCATCAGTACATACACTATCTGAGCCTCAAATTATGATCTTGATCATCCCAATTTTTCTTATGCAAGGTATTAATAGTCATCCACTGGAGAGAACTGCTAGATATGTGAGTAAATGATTCACACCGTCGACACTCTTATAAGTTCGGATTTTTCTATTTCAATACGATACATAATCATTCGGAAAAGTATAAATCTTTTGGTAAGCTGAAAGGGACATATGAAATTTTTGCATAATATGTCGATTTTGGAAATTCATTTCCATCTGG
>CM033458.1:5247716-5267716 GCA_019425755.1 Amaranthus cruentus | reverse complement strand
GGGTCATTGGGGACAAAGATTAAAGTATCATCAGCAAATTCGAGATGTTTTAGGGGCACCTTATTGCATCCAATCAAGACCGGGCTAATCAAATTAAGGTTCTCAGCCTTTTTAAGAAAACACACCAAGGCTTCACTTACTAAAATAAAGAGATCAGGAGAGAGAGGGTCACCTTGCCTAAGTCCGTTTCCCATTTTAAACGGCTTCAAAGGCGATCCATTGAGGAGGATGGACATAGAAGCAGAACCTACACAGTTCATAATCCACTGAATCCACAACCTGCCAAAACCCATCTTGATCATAATCTACTCGAGGAATTTCCAGTTGACGGAGTCATATGCTTTTTAAAAATCAAGTTTCACCAGGGCTCCAGGAATTTTCCTTTTCTTCAACCAACGCAACGATTCATTTGCCACTAACACACAATCAAGGATCTGTCTGTCCATAACAAAAGCACTTTGTGATTTATCGATGAGTGGAGCAATAACCTCTTTAAGCCTGAAGGAGAGAATTTTAGAGATGATATTGTAAATCGCACCCACCATATTGATAGGTCTATAATCCTCGATAGAGATAGGAGAAGAAACTTTTGGGATCAATGAAACCCAAGAAACATTCACACTTCTCAGAGATCCCCTAGAATAAAAGAAATCTAAGACGCTTGCGTAAATGTCTTCATCAATAACGTCCCACATCTCTCTTATAAATTTGAAATTAAACCCATCGAAACCAGGTGCCTTATCAACACCACAAGCCCAAACTGCATATTTTATTTCTTCCCTTGATGGAATTACTTCAAGGAGTCTCGATTGTTCCTCCGAAATCCTAGCAGGTAACCCAAGTCGAAATCGAACTCCGGAACAGGTGCTTGTGAGAATCTAACTTCCTCTTTAAGCTGTGCAACTCCATGGATCATCCTACCATTGATTGTAAGATTTACAATTTCGTTCCTTTTTCTCCTAAAATTGGTAGCAGCATGGAAAAACTTTGTGTTATGGTGTTTCAGACGGATGCCATAGGTTCTGGCTTTTTATCTCCATACGCGTTCACGTCTAATTAGCTAGGATTGAAGAAGATTTTGTGCAGCCCTTAACCTAGCCAATTCCATACCGTTTAATTCTCTATCATCAATCAATTGTTCAACGTGATGGATAACTGATTCGAATTTTTGGATTTTGGAATCCATGTCGCCAAAGGTTTCTTTGCTCCAAATTCTCAATGCACCCTTAAGAATCTTCAATTTGTTATTGAGGGAAAGTTGAGGGAGATTATTCCATATTCTCTACACACAAATCTTTTAAATTCCGGATTTATGAACCATGTGTCAAATCACCGGAAAGGTTTCGGACCCCAATTACTTAAGTCTTCACAAGATAGCACCAGAGGGTTATGATCCGAGACACTCCTTTTGAGCCCTATAAGCTTCGAATTTGGGAATTTTCTTAGCCACGCATTGCAACAAAAGCCTCTATCAAGCTTGCTTTTAGATTCATTTCTTCTCCAACTGAATTTCAAGCCATGAAGGAGTAGTTCAATCAAGCCCAACTCTTGGATCCAATTAGTAAAAATACTACTACTAAGTTCACATCTAAAAGATCCAACTCTTTCACAAGCAAAACGAACCACATTGAAATCTCCCAAAACTAAAGTGGGTTTGTTAATGGATTGAATTAAGGTTTGCAGGTTCTCAAAGAAATCAACTCTATCCAACCTAACATTTGGACCATAAATGATCCCCACACAACACTCAAAATTCGACACATTTACACAACCTTCTAAAACAATCCATCTCTCACCAATGTTTTCTTGAGACATTGAAATGATACGGATCCTAGATTGTAACAATGCCACCCTCATATGTTCCACTGGCGAAAGATTCACAAAAATCAAAATCATCACTACCCTAAAATCTTTTAATTTTATATTTCATGGTTTTTCTATGCTTTGTTTCAACTAAACCCAGAAAATTTAGTTTATTCTTACTCACTAAATTTTTAAGTGAGATTTTTTTTTCACCCTTACCAATACCACGTATGTTCCAAACTAGGAAATTCATAATCAACAAAGAGAACACCAGGGAGTACCTTTAGAAGACGCAATGACATCAATTAGAAGCCTCCTCCAATATGCACAATCTTTTAGATTTTCTTAGTTCTTTCATCATAGCTATCTCATCATTACTTGAAATGCCAAGCAATTTAGCTGTGTTCCATGTCTTATTAACCTCCAAGCAGCTCAAAGAAGGAAATGGAGGTAAACTTTGAGAATCCTTTAGAGCAGTGTTAACTTTCTTTGGTCTTCCTCTAGGTCTTTTGGAAATACCACCACAGACAGCAGTGGAACTCTTATTATTAATCACACCCACAGTAGTGGGTATCGAAGCATTCAACTCACATTCCACCAATGCAATAGGATCAAACCAGCAACATCGAAGAATTTAGGACACGGAACAAAAGATTTATCATTGTTAGTATACGTAGCAGTACCCAAACTATTATTGCTAGGATGAACCACAAATTCTGAGCAATTTGGATACGTTTTGACTGGTGAAAACAAGTGTTCCACACAGATAGGGTCGAACCAATCACACTTCGAGGACACAGAAGGTCTATCAACAAGCAGAGAGATAACTTGGTCAATATTGTGCCCATTATCCAAGCCCAAACACAACTCAGTTCTACACATGAAATTACTATCATTTTCAACCACATCTTCAGGCAAAAATTCTTTCTCAAGAATAATATTCTGAGACGAAAACGAACTATCATAACCTTCCGCTACGAAGGGTTCATCTAAATTACACTACCCATTAGAGTTCGAAGTACCCATACCCAATTCGACATTTCCCACGTCAAAGTTCAAGGGATTGTTTGGGGGATCCTTTGAAGGCAGATTTTCAATCAAAACACCATCTTTGCCACCTTCAAGGTGTAGAGAGCTGAAACCACCATTACAATGGCAACTTTCTTTCACCCACACTTCACAGCTACCGCCGTTAAAAAGAAGCCAAAGTCTGACATCGATTCTATTTTGAGTTTTAGTCCTGATGAGCAATATACCATAAGTGAGGCTAGGAAAACCAGTAATGTTAGGTTCGACATGGATAACAGGGCCCCATAATTCTCCTATTTTCTTAATCGTCTCGATGGACCAAACATTGGGATGTATGCCAAAACAATCTAACCAAACACTACAAAAAACTATTAAAATAGCGTCGGGCAAAGGCGTCTGGAGTGAACTCGACGCAAGGGGCGATGGACTGGCTACGAAAAATCCGTCGCGTGTTGTTTTGGGAAATGGCGTCGGGACATTGGGTCACCAACTGGACGCTGCACAGGTCAAACAGTTAATTTTTTTTTTTTGAAAATGGCGACGGGCAAAATTGGTAGCCAAGTGGACGCCACATAAAACTCACAGTCAACTTTTTTTTTTTGAAAATGGCGACGGGCAAAGTTGGTAGCCAAGTGGACGCCACATAAAACTCACAGGGAACTTTTATTTTTTTTGAAAATGGCGATGGGCTTTTTGGTAGCAAGTTCGTCGCCCATTTTATCCGTTGTATTTGAAATTCAAAGTTGGAAATGGCGACTGGTTTGTGGTCGCTGAGTTGTCGCCATGTTTTGTATTTATAAAGAAGACGTTTCTTTGTTAATGCATATTTGAGAAACGATTAAAAGCAAGAGAGAAACGATTGTAAGCAGTAAGAGAGGTTAGTGATTTTCTTATTTAGTTATATTATGTAGCACATAATTTTTTTGTTTTTAAGGTTTACATGAATTGTTTTATTTATTTTTATTGTAATTGATTTGCTTTGTTATTATTATTATTTAGTACATATTTTGTTTCTTTTGTTAATTAAATGAGTTTGTATATATATTTTTATTTTACATATTATATTTTATTTTCATTGTCATTAGTTTGCTTTAACAATTCATATTAGAATAATGTTATTATTATCATATATTTTTATTCTCATAAATTGTTTTATATATGTTTATTGTCATAATAATTATATTATTATATTATATATAGGTATTAAAAATGAATGTTAGGCAAGAAAGAAGTTGGATGTACAACCGGCGAAAAAATGGAAAATTTAGTTTAAGATTTATGAGAGGGTTGGAAGAGTTTTTAGATTTTGCTCGTGGAAATAGCTTGAGTTCTGAGATTAGATGTCCTTGTAAAAAATGTAAGAATTGTTGTTATAAGGAACCAAATGAAATACGAGAACATTTAATGATAAAGGGGTTCGTTGAAAATTACTATGAGTGGGAATATCATCAAAACACACATATTGTAGGAACAACAGCTGATGTATGATGCAATAGCTAGTATACTTCCAAACACTTACCATCAGTTCCCCCTCCCCCAGTTTGATGAAGTAATGGTAAATAATGAACCACCGGTACATGTTGACGAATATCCAAACCCTCAGTATAGACAGTTCTTTGAAATGTTAAATGCTGTAAATAGTCCTTTATTTGAAGGTTGTAAAACTCACACCAAGATGTCTATTAATGGTCGACTTACAAACCTAAAGACAGACCATCGTCTCACTGAGAGGTGTTACGACGAAATTTGTGCTATTGTGAATGAAGTGTTACCAGATGAGAATACGATGGTAAACAACTTCTACGAAACAAAAACACAAATAGCTGCCCTTGGATTACCTGTGGAAAAGATCGATTGTTGTCCTAACGGGTGTATGATATACTAGGGGAATAATGCGAAAGTAACTTGTTGTCATTTTTGTGAAACTTCTAGATGGAGAAGAAACAGTAAGGGCGATAAGGTTTCGCGGAAACAATTTCATTATTTTCCTCTTGGCCCCAGATTACAAAGATTGTATGCTTCAAAGGCAACAGCTAGGCATATGAGGTGGCACGCAGAGCACCGCACTAAAGATGGAGAGATGATACATCCGTCAGATGCTGAAGCGTGGTTGACATTCAACAACATACATCCAGATTTTGCATTGGAGACTCGAAACGTGCGGCTTGGTCTGTGTACTGATGGTTTTAACCCCTTTGGAAGTTCGGGTTAACAGTATTCATCGTGGCCTGTGATTGTCACACCATATAATCTTCCGCCATGGATTTGCATGAAGAAGCCCTATATGTTCTTGACTGTTATTGTCCCTGGGCCGAGTAATCCAAAGCACAACATTGACTTATATCTTCAACCGCTGATACAAGAGTTGAATATGCGTGGGAGGAAGGGATTTGTACATTTGATGTCTCAAGAAAGGAGAATTTCCAACTGCGAGCAGCTTTGATGTGGACAATCAATGACTTTCCAGCTTATTCAATGTTGTCTGGATGGAGTACTGCGGGGCGATATGCTTGCCCTTACTACATGGATGATTCACAAGCCTTCTACCTTACGCATAGCAAGAAAATGTGTTGGTTTGACTGTCATTGAATGTTTTTGGATAGAAGTCATCCCTACAGGAGAAATAGAACAAATTTCAAATCGGGAATGGTTGAGAAAAGAGATCCACCAATTATTCGGACTGGAAAGGTACTACTAGATGAAATAGACCAATTTAGATTTTTGAGAGTTAATGAAGAAGATGCACCAGAACATAATAAGGAAGTTAGTAAGTATTCGGTTGGCTGGAAGAAGAGGAGCATATTCTGGGATTTGCCGTATTGGAAAACCAATATTATTCGACATAATCTGGACGTTATGCACATAGAGAAGAATGTTTTTGATAATATATTCAACACGTTGATGTGTGTGAAAAATAAAACAAAGGATCACATCAAGGGAAGACACGATCTGCGTGAACTTGGTTTACGTTCAGAATTGCATCCTATAGGTGCGTGTACTCTTAAACCATTATAACTAGTCTTTTAGAATTAATAATTATTCAGTTAACATGTTTTTTTGATTATATATATAGGTTCATCTATTCCAAAAGCTTCCTACACATTAAATGACCAACAAATTTGTGCTTTGCTTCAATGGTTGAAAAACATAAGATTTCCTGATGGTTATGTGTCCAATATGGCAAGGAATATTGACATGGCTAAGCATCAATTGTTCGGCATGAAAAGTCACGATTGTCATGTTTTCATGCAATGATTAATTCCAATTGCATTCAGAGAATTGCTACCGCTCAAAGTTTGGGAAGCTCTTACCGAGTTGAGTTTATATTTTAGAAGTTTGACAACCACAAAGTTATGTTTGGAGGATTTGAAGAAGATGGAAGCAGATATTCCAGTTATCATCTGCAAACTCGAGACTATATTTCCACCCACATTCTTTGATAGCATGGAACACCTTCCTATCCATTTGGCATACGAGGCAAGGATTGCAGGACTGGTCCAATACAGATGGATGTATCCATTTGAGATGTATATAAATTTCTTTTTAATTACTATACATATAGGTCATTTGTTCCACTAATTATATGAAATTAATTTTTTTTATAGGTACCTTAGACATTTGAAACTTAATGTGAAAAATAAAGCTCACGTTGAAGCGTCAATATGCAATGCTTATTTATCCGAGGAAGCATCACATTTTGTTTCCCATTATTTTGAGCCACATGTCCGATGCAGGGTCAGAGACCTTCTTAGGAATGATGATGGAAGTTACAACAATGTTAGATCTGGTGTTTTGTTAATATTCAGTCATCCGATAAGATTTCATGGAAAAGGAAAAGCATATATTTTGGATGAAAAAGATTACGAGATTGCCCACAGATACGTGCTAATGAACTGTCCTGAGATGGATGTATTTGTTTCTGAGTTTAAAAGTGCAATTCAAAGAAATGAACCGAATTGGTCAAGTCAGAGGATTGAAACGTTTGTGCAAGAGAATTTTACACATGCGTTTAGAACATCGGTATGTATTTCATCTTTTATATATATGTATATATATATATATATATATATATATATATATATATATATATATATATATATATATATATATATTATATATATTATATGTATATATATATATATAGTATATATATATATATGTTATATATATATAATATATTATGTATTATATATATATTATATATATATATATATATAGTATTATATATATATATAATATGTATAATATATATATATAGTCATATATATATATATAAGTATATATACTATAGTAATAGTATAATAGTTATAGCTATGCATATGCATCATATATACATAATATATATATATAATATAGTATATATATATATATATATTTTCATTTATCGCACAGGCTAGACAAGGATTGTTTGATAATCGAGAGAACAGTGAGATTTTGAAGCAGATGGCTGAAGGACCACTTAAACATGCTCAGAGTTACAATGTATGTTATACAAACGGCTATAGATTACACACAGTACTTCATGCAACCAATAAATCTGAAGACAATAGTGGAGTGTGCGTCAAAGCTGCTGACAACAGTCCTGACGAATATTATTTTTACGGTCAATTGCTTGAGATTATAGAGGTTGAATATCCAGGGATTCCTATCAAAAGAGTGATGTTGTTCAAATGTCATTGGTATGACCCAACTACTACTGGAAATAGCCACGGAACAAACATTCATAAACGATATAAGTTAGTTGACATACATCAGGGTCGTTCGTATCGCATATATGATCCATTTGTGTTGGCAAGTCAAGCATCTCAAGTATAATATCTTCCATATCCGAGTACACGACAAAATTTTAAAGATTGGAGATCAGTTTGCAAAGTCAAACAAAACAAATTTGACAATGCAATACAACAAGAATCCAAAGATGCTGCTTTTCAAGAAGAAAATAGGGAACATATTGAAATTGAGGATGATGTTTCCCAAACACCGCTTCTTGATCCATCTGGCGAAACTGTCCAACTGGTGCACGATAATGAGGAAGATACTGATGAAGATGTGGATCTTGTACTATCAGAAGACGAAGAATCCGAAGAAGACGTTGCTGCAAACGACGATTATTATAGTGACGAAGATTAGGTAATTAATTATTTATATGTAATTATTTAACATTTTATAATATTTCTATTTAACCAAACTTATTAGTATTTTGTTTCTAATAAAATAATAACAACAACAACAAGAATACTAATAATAATACTACTACTACTACTAATAATAATAATAATAATAATAATAATAATAATAATAATAATAATAATAATAATAATAATAATAATAATAATAATAATAATAATAATAATAATAATAATAATAATAATAATAATAATAATAATAATAATAATAATAATAATAATAATAACAATAATAATAATAATAAGAGTAATAATAATAATATTAATAGTAATATTGACACAATAACAAAAAAGGCGGAAATTTTGAAATTGAGATCAGCAGGCGACGGTACAGCGTCCAAAAAAGTCGGACGCCATCTGCAAAAAAATCTTTGACAGGCGATTTCTTCTCTGCTGCACTTAATCTTTTGCTTGTTTCCAAGAACATGGCGACGGGACAGCTTCAAGAAAGCCGGACGCCATGTACTTTTCTAGCTGACTGCAGATGACTTTTGTACTTCTAGCTGACAGGAGTATACTTGTTGCTTGTTTCCAACACATGGCGACGGGATGCCCCTTTTTTCGCTGCATTAATTTGCCCTATTCTCTCATTTCTTACTACCTATCAAAATTTCCTAAACTTAATTGAATCTCATTTAATGCTTCATCCAACTCATTTCCATCTTCTCAATTGAATCTCATTTTTATTTACTGCTTCATCCAACTCAAAGATTGAATTTTTCTAATATTAATTTTATCCTCATTTTCATCTTCATCTTGGTTTACTTGTGGATCTTCAACTCTACAATCGGATTTTTCTTAATCAAAGGTTAGTGTTTATTGTTTTTTTTTTTAAATTCTTTCAATGTTCATGATTCATGATACTTATGATGCATATGATTAATTTTTATATGTTTCTTTTTTATTTTTTATATTTGTTTTCGAATTAGGGTTAGTTGTTTATTTTAAGGAATTAGGATAAGTTGTGTGTTTTATTCTTTTTGTAATTTTCTGATATTTGTGTTTGTGTTTGTTTTTTGATATGTTATTATGTTATTTTCGGATCTCTCACAGTTTGATGTAATTCTATATATTTTTATCTCATAGTATCGAATAATTATAGTATTTTATGCCTGTTTTTTTGAATTGTGGTGTAATTTGTGTTTGTTTTTTTATTTGAATGTTTTCATTTATGTGTATTTTCATGTTATTTTATTTTTCGAATTTGTTGTTGAGTAATTTTCGAATAATGTTATGATTTATGGTGTAATTTATGTTTAATATTTTCATGCTTATTAATTTTTTTATATTAATGTTTATATGTAGAGAAGGTGTAATTTATGTTTAATTTTTTTATTTTCTTATATGTTTTAGTTGAAAATAATATTAGGGTTTAATATACAAATATTATAGCTATGATGAATAACAATAGTTTCAAATGGACTAGCAACATGATCTTGAATAATAGTATGTCCAATAATAATGTGGAGAATACAAACACAACTCAAGGTGTTAGGAGTAATGTAAATACTCCTAATAATTGTGTAAATAACATGCAAGAAGATAGTGCAAGAAATCCTCTTCCAGATCTTCCGTGGCTTGCAAACACTAACAAGTAGTTTTTTTTTTATTTTAACATCATTAATATATTAATTGAATTTCCATGTAATTTAATTTTTTTGATTATTATAAGATTCGATCCGGTGGAAGGAAGTTCCATTGAAAAGGAGATAAGAGCTACCTTCAGTTTTAGACAAGATTTAACAGGTAGTAGTTGGAAAGGTGTCACCAAACTAACTAGGGATTTTTATTTTAATGAGTTTAAGGTAAAATAATTATGCACTAATTATTTTCAGATTATTGTATATAAATTATTAAAAGTATTTTATCTAATAAAATATCTGTATTTTTAGAAAGCATACAAATGGGACTGTCGTCTCGATCAATATGTCAAGAAGGAATGGGAGAAAAAGGCGGCAAAGCGATATTCAGATATGCTTACCAAAGCGCGCACAAAGTTAAAAACCTTGCCTAATTATAAGCCCGGTTCCATCGATAGTGAAACCTGGGCACGATGGAAATCCGACTGGGAACGCCCAGAAAATAAAGTCATTTCGACTAGGAACTCCTCTAATCGACGCGGAGGAGGAGACGTAGCTGAAGCCACCCACATAGGTGGCTCAGTCCCGCATGCCAAAACCATGCGAAATTTGGTATAATTTTAGTAGTTTTTGTAGCATTATGTTATTGAATTGGTTTATTGTTATTTTTTGGTAAATTTAAAATTATTTTTTGTAATTCAGGAAAAATCGATGGGTCAAACACCCACACCCTATGAAATTTTTACAAAAACTCATGGGGTCTTTGATGCAGAAACTTGGGATTGTTCCCAATGGACAAATAAGAAATCGAAAAAAGTTCATGTACTAATTCTATATCCTTTATTTTTAATAATTTTATTTTCATCTACTAATTACTTATTTTTTTCTAAGTAATTTTGTGTTTTTTTAAAGGTTGAATATCGCGCTTTGTTAGACGAGCATCCAACCCGCGATCCAAATCAAATGTGGTTGGATGCAATTAATAATGTATGCGGGAAAAAAGAAAAAGAATATGGACGAGGTGTTTGGAGTTGGGTCTGCTTCATATATTATTTATCCATCCGAGCCGACAAATATGTCATCTTCTCAACCTACGCAACCTAATTATTTGGCTCTTATTGAAGAAAAGTTTAAAGAATTGGCAGAACGACAAACGATATTTAACAATCGATTCAAGGAAGCGCAACGTGCCGGAAATTCTGATAATGCTAATTTGATTGAGGTTCATCGGAAGTTGATCCAACAAATTTATGTCGAACGAGAATTTTTTAGCAGATTTCTTCAACAAAATAATATATATATTCCCCCTCCCCCACCTCCTTCTAATCAATGATTCAAATTATGTAATGTATGTTGAATTTATGCAAGCAACTTTTGTGAATATTTTGTGTTTTTTTTATATTTAATATGTTTCTTTGTTTATCTTTATTTATTTGTTTAATTGTTAAATTTTTATCTTAATATATATAATATATTATATGTTCTATATATATATATATTTATTTATAATAATATTTATTTATAATTAATATACGAAATTTAATAATATTTATGTATATTATTAGATACGAACAAAAAGCATGCTTTCGTAAAAAGTGTCTGACAGAAATGTATTGTTGTTGGCGTCGGGAAAGTGGACGCTAGTTGGTAGCCATTTCTCTTGCATATGGTGTCGGGATAGTGGACGCCAAGTGGTCGCCACTGTTCAGTTGCAGGTGGCGTCGGGATTGTGGACGCCAGTTGGTCGCCTTAGTTCTCTTGCAGGTGGCGTCAGGAAAGTGGACGCCAGTTGGTCGCCTTAGTTTTTACGGAAAATGGCGATGAAATGGTGTCCGGTTTTAATTTAGCGTCCAACGTATTGGCGTCCGGTCTGTGACCAGACGCCACCCCGTCGCCAGGTCCACTTTTTGACCATTTAGCTTCCAAATAGCGTGGAAAATGGTTGTCGCTATTTTCTTATTCTTTTGTAGTGAAATCAGCCTATCATCAAAATATTCACCTTCGGACCACAATCTCACATCATCAAAAATGTCCCACAACTGCCCAGAATCCTCAACCGCCTCGAGAGACGCAATTTCAGATTTAAATGCTAAGAGAATACGAGTAGGCGATAAGTGGAACATTCCTTCTAGGGGGAGTCGTAGGCCCTCAACCTGAGTGAAGATCACTTGGAAGTTCAAAGGTTCAGCCTTTTCTGCAATAACAGCGTGCTTTCGAAGATTGACGGCCCCCGAGTTCACATCAACGTTTACAGTACGGAAAATCGGGATAATACCAGCGTTGCACTCATCTTGCGGGTCTTTACGTTTTCCGGCCACTACCTCCGAGTATTTTCTCTTGTCCCTAAAAGCTGGATGATTAATCCTCCTATTTTCTCTACCACCAATCGCCTTCTGTTGTGTGTTTCTGAAAGCCACACCGTTTCTATCGTATTTCGCCAATGAGACTCGCATTTTCTTTCCTTTTAATAGATACCCATGGAATTTTTCAATGGCTGCCAGTGATAAAGATAAACTAGCAAACCGCACAAACCCAAAAAAGTCCTCACAGTTTCTTCTGGTTTTCTTCGAAATGAACATATCACTCACCTTACCCACTTCAGCGAAAAGATCTTCAAGCCACTCCTTTGAAATGCCAAGGGGCAAGCCATGAACAAAGAGAGATGAGCAAGGTCGACCACCAGAGATGGGTGGCTCACGAGGCCCACGCCTCCAGGGGAGGCGGGTTGACCCCCAATTACCGAACCGCACAGCTGGTGGTGACCGTTTAGGCTGCCGAGTATTGCACTGTTGATTTGAAAATCTGACTCTTGGACTTCTCACGTCGCCACTCCTTCTCTCACTAGCAAAAACATGATGAAAATTATATATATATATATATATATATGTATACATACTGTTACGGGTCAAATATCTCGTATATCTACAATGTCGAAAATACCCCTAGTTAAAGGCCAGAGTCAATACACAAGTCAACGCATAGACTACCATTTCCGATAACAACCCATCTCTTAAAGTAACTACTCGTTACCCCCACCTACACAAGCATGATCACCATGAATTACAATTAATGAGGTAACTACCTCCACAATCCTATAACTTATTGTTATTAATACTTCATTCATCTACATGAAAAAGGGACACAAGTCTACTCTCATACTGATACTTACATATATCACTTATCTTTCCCGGTCTGACTTAAGCATAGGAGGGCTTTCCGGGACATCAGCCCCCGGTTTAGTCTTTCTTTGTGGTTGCAGGTACACCACTCGCGGTGGTCAGATCATCTCACTGAAGGTACTTCCTACTTAAAGTCTCTTTTATAAGCAAAAACAGTTTGGCGCCGTCGTTGGGGATTACAAACATAAAAGTCTTGTCTCCCCTAATAAAAAATCTCTTCTTCGTTGGAATTTCCAACATAATTCTAAACCCAACAATTATCATAAAAAATTGAAAAGCCAATTCTAAATCCCATCAATTTGATCATCATCATCTTCTGCAATGAAAACAATTACCTCAAAAAAAAATTTAAAAAAATAATAATTACTTTCCTATATGACTAGCATAACTAAGTGAGGTCATGAATTGATAATTCGTGAATTCTAATACCATTAATGGATTCTCTTTTCTCCCTTCTTCCATGGCAAGCATAAATATCCAAAGTCATCTTCTGAAAACCATTAAAACCTTCGGGAAAACACCATTGCCTTCAAGAGGTTCAACCCAGTGGGTAAGCGCGCGATACGGGATCATGTACAATTGATCGGAAAATCAAGGCTAATGCGTATACCGCAAACATGGCGGAATGGCCTGGTCATCGTGGAAACCACATTGAATTATCATCATGAGAAATCAAATTCAGTAAGCAGAAACAATTCATGAGTCCCTTGTATTGGCAGTATTTCCTCTAATTTTACCATTGGCTTATGCCTCTCTTCGCAAACTGTCCCAGTCGAATGCTTTGTTCTGTTGGTGTGCAATTCTGCAATTCTCATCTTATTTTGAAGTATCAACAACGGCTCATATTTAACTGCTTCTAGTAGTTATTTTCTTCATGGTATTCGGTTATTTAATAAGACGTCATTGTCATTATGGATTGGAGTTATTTAAGAAACCATCAAACTACGTGGGAAAGTCCCTTAAATCAATTTTGGTGAGTATTATCTATCAAAATTCTTTACTGATTTTTCCTCGCACGTCTGGGTCACAATTTAAACCTAGTTGTACCTGGTTAGATTCGATTAAGACTTACTGGATCGCGATCGAGTCGTATTCGGATAGTGTCTCCGTTAACTTTATCAAACTCTTTAGTGAGTTTAGAAAGGAAGTTGTTTTGGCTGCTTCTTCAACGAACACCTTGAAACTTATACTGTATGAATATGTTGTAGTAATATATGTGCCATACTGCACGAGCACGACAATTACTTGCTAAATAGCCTGCCATATATGACTTCATAAAAAGTATATTTGTTATTGTCAAAAATAGCCTGCTAAATATGGTTTAGGTTGGATGACAATTGTTTCTTACTGCCATACTACTATAATTATATGGGTCAAATGTTTCTCTAAGATGCTATTGCATATATATTACACTATTCAAAATTCAGAATTAATGAGCCCAATTATGGTCGTATTCGGACATTTTCATAACCCGTATCATCATCGCCATAGTCTGCATGATTTGTCGTTGTCTTCAATCAGATTTTCTATTTCAACCATGGAACTCAAATTATGCTAAACCCGAATGAAGTATGCGAGATTGATGTTGCAGTACTAATTGTTGTTATTCATCAGTTACCATCAATGAGTACACATTCCGAATTGTTATGGTTAATTTTTCAGGTGAAGGATCACTGTCATATTTGCCTTTTAATTATCGACGTATCAGTTAACAAGGATTATTGTATTGTTGTTCTTCCAAATGAAAATTTTGGGCTAAATTATTATAGTTTTTGCCATTGCCCGACCATATAAAAGTAGAACTCAATATAAGCCCCAAGTTGAGAACCTGGGGCTGAGGGTTTCCATATAGCATGAATCCACCGAGGTTTGATTATTTTTCTGCATAAAAGTCGATATCCTTATTCGCAAAACTTCACTCTTTATCACCTTTATGCATTGGGCTAATATTATGAGTTATATGACTCAACCATTGCCGGTCAATTTTTAGCATTCATTGCAAGTATCACCTAGCTTGATAACTCGATCCCTTGACAGACTGACCTAGGTCTGGGTTGCTGTGTTTTCCATTTGAAATCTTATTTATGTTGCGGACCTATGTCCAAGTATTCATTAATTCTTTTGAACAATTCACCTAGCATCAAAATGACCTAAGTCATTTTCCAAGTCCGAGACTCCTAAGAGTCGGACTCCCTATTGAACCTACAGAGCGTGGGGGCCAAAATCAAGCCAAGTCTTTATCCTTGTTCGAGTCTTCTATAAGTCGGACACCCTATTTGCCCTACAGAGTGTTGGGGCAAAAATCAAGCAAAGTCTTGATCCTGGTCCGAGACTTCCATATGTCGGACTCCCTATTTGGCCCTACAGAGTGTTGGGGCCAAAATCAAGACAAGTCTTCATTCAAGGTCCGAGACTTCTATAAGTCGGACTCTCTATTAGCCCTTAAGAGTGTTGGGGCCAAAATCAAGCCAAGTCTTGATTGAAAATCCGAGACTTCTATAACTCGGAATCCCTATTGGCCCTACAGAGTGTTTGGGCCAAAATCAAGCCAAGTCTTGATGCAAAGTCCGAGACTTTTATAAGTCAGACTCCCTATTGGCCCTACAGAGTGTTGGGGCCAAAATCAAGCCAAGTCTTCATTCAAAGTCCGAGATTTCTATAAGTCGGACCCATCTATTAGCCCAACCTGGAGGGTTGGGGCCAAAATCAAGCCAAGTCTTGATCCTGGTCCGAGACTTCTATATGACGGATCCCCTATTGGCCCAACCTAGAAGGTAGGGGCCAAAATCAATCTAAAAATTTCATCTTATGTCCGAGACATTTGATGTTACAAATTTAGAGTCTTCAAAAGTCCGAGACATCCAAATGTTGAAACATCCAAAATCCGAGAAGTTTTCTCTGAATGACTAAATATTTCCTTCCGCATACAGACCAAGATCGTTTCTTCTAATTGGTCATCATCTCTTCCTCTATATGCGTGGGGCCAAAGTTACGGGTCAAATATCTTGTATATCTACAACGTCGAATATACCCCTAGTCAAAAGCCAAAGTCAATACACAAGTCAACGCATAGACTATCACTTCCGATAACAACCCATCTCTTAAAGTAACTACTCGTTACCCCCACTTACATAAGCATGATCACCATGAATTACCATTAATGAGGTAACTACCTCCACAATCCTACAACTTATTGCTATTAATACTTCATTCATCTACATGAAAAAGGGACACAATTCTACTCTCACACTGATACTTAAATATATCACTTATCTTTCCCGGTCTGACTTAAGCATCGGAGGGCTTCCCGGGACATAAGCCCCCCGGTTTAGTCTTTCTTTGTGGTTGCAGGTACACCACTCGCGGCGGTCAGTTCATCTCACTTTCCTTAATTTCAAGGTACTTCCTACTTAAAGTCTTTTTTATAAATTCACGCTTCTTAGCGAAATATCACACATCAACACATCAATACACACATATATATATATATATATATATATACATATATATATATATATATACATATATATATATATACATATATATATATATATATACATATATATATATATAATATAATATATATACATATACATATATATACATATACATATACAGATATATATATATATGTATATATGTTATATATATGTATATAGGTATATATATATGTATATATGTATATATATATATATATATATATATATATATATATATATGTATATATATATATATATATATATATATATATATATATATATATATATATATGTGTGTGTACTTCTTGGTTTCTCATGTAGTAGTTGTGAACCCACTTAACCCAAAGATTGTCTTTTTTAGTCGCTAGATTCCACAAGTGATTGAGAATTTCCGCTTTGTTCCAAAGGTACATATCTCTCAGGTTAAGCCCCCCCCTTTGAAAAAGGTAAGACCATTTGGCTCCAAGCCACCGCAGCTTTCCTAGAAAGTCCCTCTTTCCCAGTCCAGATGAACGATCTACAAACATCCTCCACCATCTTTATCAGCTTTTTCGGGAGGCAGAAGATTTGCGCCCAGAAATTGATCATACCCCCAATAACAGTACGGACAAGCTGGATCCTACCTGCGTACGAGAGCAGGCGAGAGGTCCAATAACCAAATCTACCTATAATTTTGTCCACCAATGTTCTGCAGTCCCTAGAATTGAGCTTCTTAGCATGGAGAGGGACCCCAGGTAGCGAAACGGGAAGGCTCCTTCATCCATTTGTAAGTAGTGCAACAGGCGCTCCTTACTTTGAGTATCAACCCCGGATATGTACACATTGCTTTTGTTTGTATTTGCTTCTAGGCCAGAAGCCTTAGAAAACCTATTGAAAGAGTGCATCATGTGTTGAATGGAGGACAAATCTGCTCTGCAAAACATGAGGAGGTCATCTGCAAAAAGGAGGTGAGTAATATTGTCTTTCCTGCACCTAGGATGGAAGTGAAAAGTTGCATCCTCTTTTTGATTGTGTAATATCCTAGACAAATATTCCATGGCTATGGCGAACAGATAAGGCGAGATAGGATCACCCTGGCGTAAACCTTTCTTTGCATCAAAAGGCTTCAGAGGGGTGCCATTAACCAAGAGGGAGAAGGAAACAGTGGTGACACAGGCTTTAATCCAACCAACGAACCTAGTGGGGAAACCCATCTCCTCCATAACTGTAAAGAGAAAGCTCCAGCTGATCGAATCATAGGCCTTCCTGAGGTCCATTTTGATCATACATCTTGCACTGTTGTTTTTGCGCGAGTACCTTTTGATGAGCTCAGCTGCTAAAAAGATGTTATCCGCCATTTGCCTCCCTGGGATGAAACCTGACTGAGCATGATCAATAACTATCCCCATCACCTTCTGGAGACGACCGGCTAGGATTCTAGAAATGATCTTGTAGATAACTGTGCAGCAAGCGATCGGCCTGTAATCCCCAACTTTACTAGCATTTGTCACTTTTGGGATAAGGGTAACTGAAGTGCAGTTTAGCGGGAAGAACAAGGAGCTATTTCTGAAGAAATCTTTGATTGCAGCGGTCATGTCATCCTTTATGATCTCCCAGGTTCTCTTGAAGAAACAAGCATTAAAGCCATCAATTCCGGGGGCTTTGTTGTCATTTATCCCAAACAGCGCTTCTTTGATCTCATCCTCACTCACATCCGGAATTAGCATGTGGTTGTTAGTATTATCAATCTGGGGGCCTTTCCTCATAGTAACCCTATCAATCACCTCAAGGTTTTCGATTTCAGTGCCTTGAGGGTTTTGATAAAAGCTTTTGATTTCATTTTGGATCTCATGAGTAGTATCTAGCCAGACGCCCTCCTTATCTTGCAGTTCGAAGATACTTTTGGAAATCCTTCTTTCTTTAATCGTTGCATGGAAGTAAGCTGAATTTTCATCCCCATTTCTGATCCAGTTGATTCTCGCCTTTTGAAGGAGCGCTTTGTCTTCAATTTTCCTCCATTTTCTAACTTGAGTGATCGCTTCTTTCTCCTGATGGTGATACTCATCCTTCTTTCTCCATTTTGGATCTCATGAGTAGTATTATCAATATTTCATTTTTGTTAAGGTGCGGTTTTCCCCATTTTCTCTGTTAGACCTCGAGTACTGGTGGCCTCTTTCGTTTATAGGGAAGAGCTCTTTGTTTTCAATCTACTGCAGCATGTCATTTGTTTCGTACGTAGAAACCTGCGAACCATTCTTTCTATGCCCTTCCTTGAAGATAGCATTGTAGTCTCTGATGAAAAGGCAAGGCGAATTGTAGTTGAGGTTCTCTAAACCCTTCCACATCTCTCTTCTATCCCGCACATTGTGCAAACCATAGACAAAAACACTATGAAAACTCTCTTTAGTGTTTATGGGGGTGATTTTGGTTGCAATGAATTGTTGATGAGTCTCACAAATCACTAGCTTGCATCTATCCTGTCTCCAACCGACCCAAAGACGACCTTTCTAATGATGAGTGTAGTTCGTAGTCCAGTTCCATTTATTGCCCATCTTTTTTTGAATTTTTTGTGCATTTGTTTCTTTGATTTTGGTCTCCATCAAGCCAATCACGCTGATATTAGTGTCAACAAGAAAGTTTCTAACTTCCTTGATTTTTATGGGGCTATTCATGCCCCTCACATTCCATGCGGCAAGGATCATTTTTGGGAGGGAATTGGAGGGTTCCCGTCCCTATAATTGATTGTCTCCTCAGCAGAGTGTTCGACCAATGGCTCTTCTCCAGTACCTGCCAAAGTCACGTTTGTATCTTGGGGTCTATTATGAGGGGATCTCAGTTGGCCTCTACGAGCCACTTTTCCTGGGGCTACAGGTGTCTAGCCTTCCTCCTCTTCTTCATCATGTCCATTCCCTGGTGTGCATTGTTGGTCGTTTTGTCTAGTAGGATTACCCAAAGGTGTCGCCTCTACTCTTTCCTCACGAGTTACATCATTTGCTAGCTTTTCACGAAGTTCCTCAACCTTGGTGATACCCTTTATTAGTTTTGCAATAGATACAGGAATCCACACCTTTCCATCCCCCTTCTGTTTTTCCTCCTCATTTGTCTTTTCCACCTGTTGAATTTTAGTAGCTGCACTAGAATCGTTGCACTCATGCCCTATTTTGTTGCATTTACCACAAAAGAAAGGCCGGCATTCGGGAATAACCTTTCGCATAAATTCCCTTCCTGTGTTGTTACGTATAGGATACTTTGAGTTGTTTCGTAGTGCATTCATCTGCAAGAACTGGGACACCAACAACGCTAACTATCCTACTCAAAGTCTCTTCCCCCCAACAATGAAGAGGTAGACTAGGAAGCCTAACCCATACTGGAATAACCCTCAATATTTCCTCCTTAAAATCAAAGTTCATACTCCATTTTTTAACTATCATGGGAGCTCTATTTAGGAAATAAGGACCTCCATTAAGAACCTCACTAACTTCATTCTCATTGTTAAACTTCAATATGAAATAGTCTTCCTCATGGGTATGGATTGTGGGCATACTAACATAGGTCCAGTGTTTTCGAATAAAAACCCCTAATGATATCAGCTGAACAATTTCCTCCAACGACATATACAACCACAGCTTTCTCCCAAGTATGAATTAAATCAGAAACATCAAAAGCATCAATATGAACAACATGGTTCCCATTTTCTATCATAGGTGGAATAAATTTTAATTGCATTCCAGATTTTGGCTTTGGAAGAGTTACCTTGTCTTTCCA